>SNQJ01S0094243.1:4317-25591 GCA_010110895.2 Picea sitchensis
TGAAATATTCAAGTTCTCTGAAATATAGCATTCCATGAAGGCTGCCACTGGGTATTTGAAACAAAGATCTAAAACATGTTGGTCTATGCAAAAATCTTGGTCATCTATGACTGTTTCTATATCTAAATATTGGTCATCATTTTGTTCTTTAGAGATGAGATCTTGATCATCAATCATAATAAATTTCTCTTCGAAAAGGTACCCAGGAGATGATGATAAAGTAATGTTTGAATCATATGAATAAGGATCAACAGAAAATATATAATTGTCTATAGAATCATCAGTTATCATAGGTTTCACTTGGCTTTCAAAATGATTATAGAATTTAGGCTTATATCTGTCTTTAAGAAACTCTGTGAACATTGAAGGATTTGATTTATAATCTGGGATAAATTTACCTTCTTGTTGTTGTTCTAATTTTGTTTCACACACATTTCCTTCCTGCTTGAAATCTGAATCACATTGATGTTTTGCTGGCTCAAATACATGTGGATTTTCAAAATCAAACTTCTCTCGAATCCTCCTGGAAGCACAAATATTTTCCTCCACCTCTAGAGCATCTTCAAACAAGCTGCTTAATGATGAAGATTTCCTTTCTAGCAGAAGAAGGGCAAGTTTTCAATGCAATTCCATAACATAATATATCATGGCAGTTGTTTTTGTAGGCCTGATATCCAAAAGAATACCATGGTGTATGTTGCAAAATCTTCAGTTGAAAATAGGGAAAGTTTCATTATGTTATCTTTTTAAAGCATAAAAATCACCAAGGTACGAATCTAGTGATTTGTTTTCACCCCAATGTTTCATAAAAACATCACAAAACTCGATGCAAGAGCCAATGTATTCATCTCTTAGAATCTTAAACCATATGGAAGCATCTTTGATCAATGACTTAGAGAAAAATATCATAATGACATCTTCATGAACAATCTAAAAGCAATCAACAAAATCCTCAAAGGATTCCAAGTGCCTCTCAGCTAAAACTTGATTCTCTCCAGAAAACCATGGAAAATATTCATAATAGTCAAGAGGATAAGAATGGAGGAGACGGGGTAACTTTAAAGGATTGAACATCTTCATCCTAATTTTAATTTGAAAGGTTGTAGGTTGATAATGAGGGATAGCAAGTTGTTGACAAGGTTAGAAAGTTATGGAAAAAGGGGTTGATATCTGATAGGGTCTTGAATCAATTTTAATCTCCTGAAGATCACATTATTTATCTAAGTCAAGAGGTACTAAATTGCAGAACTCATTTTTAGAAATAGATGATGATGAAGATATCAAATCAACATCTACGATACAAGTAGGCTGTAAATATTCTTCTAAAGATGGATATATGAAAGAAGGTTGATAATCATCGGAATATACAAAACAAACGATAATTCTCTTAACATGCGAAGGAAAAAGTATGAAGGAGTTGATAAAGAACAACAAACTCATGAAGCAAACTAATGAATTGATACCTGGATTTAGAACCTAGTCTCTTCATCTTCTATCAATTGGATCCTTCCCAGCGGAGTCTTTGAATGTGGAGTCGCCAAACAGATGATTACAGTTAGATTTTATGTCTATCTCTTGTCTTCCATCAAGAATGAGATCTATGTCATTCTCCCAGGGAAACTCTGCTTTCACTTTCATTCCCCGAGGGCGGTGCCAATTTGTTATCACTCCAAGAAATTACTCCCTGACTGTAAGGGGCGTAAGCTTGGTAACTTAAATAGATCAATAATGTAGAGGAAAAAGGATCAAATCGGATGACTTAATAAACTCACATACATTTAGAAACACATAAATCAACTAGAAAGACCAAGGCTTTCAACTATGTTTCTCAGAAGGCTTTAATCAATGTGTGGAAACATGGAGAAGACTCATTATGCTAGCAAAAATACCTATACAATCGCATATGTGAATGGCTAGTAATGATAGGTAAAATACACTTCATACCAACAGAAACATATATAAGATTTTCATATAATATATGGCCAGACATAATAGGTAAATACTTACAGCTCTATATTATAAATGCAAAGATAGGATGACATCTATCTGGCATTAGAAAAACATGAGAAGTAATGTATATAAGTTTAATATATCAACGAAGAGATGAGATGACAGTCATCTTTCATTGAATATATATAAACATGGAAAGAAAGGAGATGAAAACTAAACAAACATAGTGAAAGAAGCTCAATGTCAAGATCTATTCATTGATATCTCTAAAGGATGAAATATAGTTACAAGTCTTCAAGGATCGAACCAGAGTCCTCAAACTATTTTTTCCCCTCGTGTATTTAGAATTCATAGGCTTTATAGCCTTTACATCAGAGTTTCAAGATACTATTTAAATGGATCAGATATATCTAAAATTGAACATAATCAAAATACATCTTGGCAAGTAACATCCAATCTTATCATCATAAAACAAATCTGACAGACTTCAGCATTATTTGGCAATTTGCAGGTGAAGATCAAAGAGCTTGAAATCTTTCTTTAATCGCTAAGTGATTTTTGTCAAAACCCAAAATTCCATTTGGCTTCATTTCTTTGTCATATGTCTCCAAAGCCTGAAAAGGAGGATGATCTGTATTCCTATAATTATTATCTTTCATTAAAACTCTTTCCCACACGATCTAGAAACCATAAAACGCGATATGGGCAGAAAGAAACCCGTTCTGGACTCTTCTACAATTTTGGTGGCTCAAGTGCCCTATGTCCATCCTTTTAGCCGCTAAGAATGAGAGATTTTGATGGCTTGTAACACTTTATATTGACCATTAAGCCGCCGAAAGATAAAATTTATCTTTTGGTATCTTTTGAGATGCAGACTTGTTTACTTATTGAAATGCTATGATTAAGATTTTATCTTCAAGACTCTAAAACTTAAGATTTATAAATAAATATTCTACCTCATAATCATCTTATCATGTGATGTCAAAATAATATGAAAATTATTTTTGATCGCTAACAACTGTAATAGGATTTAACCACGGGATTTGCAGCGATTGGTATGCTATGGGAAACTCCAAATAAATACAAGGCTACACATCAAATAAATGATTGGGTTAATTGCTTGCTGACAGAACCCTAATACATTTCAGGACTATCCCTGAATCAAGAATTTAAACCACCTGTATAGAAGGCTTACAAGATATCAAAATCCTGGATAAGTGAATGGTTTCCCTCATAGAAGAGATAAAGTTGTAAGCCAACGCCATGGTATAACTTACATATCTAAACTAGAGCTCAGATGGGAATATTCCAGAGAGTCAAGATTAACGAGAAAGAAGGTTCTCAACCAGCACCAGTAAAAAGAAAAAACTAGTTACAGAGACAAGTTAAGATGCGACTGACTCCCTTATATGCTACAGTTAGTCCAAGCAATACGGTTTTCTGATCTTACCCGATAAAGGAGGAAAACAGACATATTCATAATGTTTTCTTGCCATATGAATATTAGAATCCCCTCGTCACTTGTGGTTACATGCAGAGAAATGTTACAGAGGTTAACATAGAGCATTTTGGGAAAATGCATAAGAGCCAAAGAAAATGGAACCTTAGTCACCCAAGTTATTCCTATATGAGGAAGTAATGGAGAATATATGTATTGGGTACAAAGGCCATGTGAACATGTGTGCATGGCGTATCCACATTGGTCATGCGATTTTTAGAACATGTACAATGCAGAAAACCCCATAACTATAAACCAAAGAAATTCAATTGCATTTACGGACATGTATTAACTGTGCTTTGAATTGATCCCACTAATACTGTTAGTGAGAATCCCTGTCATGAAACCGTATGGCTTCGAGGATGGAATGTAAGCTTTAAGGTGGTAACATGTCATGCCAGGTAGGTTTCTAATCCCAGTGTTAGAATATGTACTTGGGTGACCCTATCGTTGCTCAGTGGTGTGTGTCAAGACCCGCCAACTACTATGGAAACCCTAATAATAAGATTGACAAGGACGTCCATCAGTGTGATGGTTAGGATGTGAATTGAGTTAGGGTATGGAAATTGCAAGGATATCATATGCAACCAAGGGTAAACCCTTCAGGTAAGACACGTGATTATATGCGCTCTAGTAAACTCAAACCAAATAATGCGTTGCCTTGGATATAAAAAATTTATGATAATGGGTTGCATCTAATAGAAATGTTTTAATAGTTCTTGTTATACATATAATTGTAAGGGGTTTGAATAAAGAGAGGAATATGGATTGGTGATAATGAAGTCTGAAGCATTCCTTCAGTTGGATGTGAGGAAGAGAGCACCATGTCTATTTGAATATGGAACTCTAGTGAAATACTTTGGTGGGTACCCTAATACAAATAAGAACTTGTAGACTAGAGTTACTTTAAACCAAGTATGGTCATGAATCACTCATAGTTTTATGGAGAGGCACCACTTCAACTTGTTTGACATATGTTAACACATGTTTTGAGTAATAAGAATAAACACGAGTTACATGGAAAGGGAAATCACCTTATTTCATTCACTGATAATAAAAATAAGTACACGTGATATTTCGACATAAATGTGTTAATTGAAAACAGATCAAGTATAATAGAATAAAGGAGTTTAATGCACCTAGAATTTTTTTTTTTGAAGTGGTAAATTTGGGGTACATTACAATAAGACTTTCACTTAAAAAACAAAGAGAAATGATAGTAAGTAATTATTACTGAAATAAACAGTGAATAGATTAATCAATAGGAACCACATATTAATAGATATCCAATCCCTTTGTAGAGGACCAGTGAATGGAAGAGTCGATCGTGGAAAAGTCAGCGTCTAAATAAAGACTACATTTTAATTTTCCTGAAAGCACATAGTGGAATTTTCCGATTTGGGAAACGATCACAATGAGGGAAGTATTAAGTCAATAAGAATTCATAAGAGGCGCATGAGGCATGACTTGTGCATTGTTCACATTGAGTCACTAGAATTAAATAACATTACAGTAAGGACCCAATACATAGTCTAAAGCATGACTGTGTAAAAATGTGGTTCGAACCATAGGAGTGGTCAACATAGGAAAACCCTTTCATAAAAGATTTAACTCTAAAAAAAGAGAGGTCAAGTGTCCACGGGATAATACATGACTCTCTCGGCAGAGGTAAATTATTGCAATCCAAAGAATACAAACCGTGTATTGTTTCGAACGAATAAGGTCCTACTAAATTGCCATGTATTTACATAGGACAAAATTTACAAAATTCCCCATAGAGGATTGATTTAGCCTTATATATTATCGCTATATATATACATAGGATGTAATTTATGAATTACCCACAGAGGGTTGATTTTGCCTTATATATTATCGCTATATATATACATAGGATGTGATTTACGAATTACCCACAAACGGTTAATTTTTCCATATATATATGTACACTGGATGTAATTTACGAAATGTCCCATAGAGTGTTAATTTTCTATATATTTACACATAGTATAAATTACAGAACTTCCCACAAAATATCAATATGGTTACATACATACCGAGAATGTAATTTGTGGAATTTCCCACTGAGGGTTAATATATATATGTAGAAAGTAATTACGAAACTTTCCTATAGAGTTTTCAACAACAGACAAGTCTGAATAACACCAACTTGCGTAGAAAGGGTTGGGATGTCGGACGAATCCTAGAGGATAAGGTTAACAATATTACAATAGGGAATACAAGAAAATGCGAAAGGAAATCACACGGTTTAATGCTAATAGTGTTTCATCCACGGTCTGTCTCAGAAGGAACCTCAAACCGAGAACTAAGTCTCAAAACGTCTCATCTAACTTACAAGGGACCATAAACACAGTGGAATCTTAGGGAAAATACATTAGGGAGGCATGATTGTAATACTTTTTAAATCCTTAAACAAAGAAAGAAAAAATGAGAAGTTTGTCCTTGGAACCTCTCTTATATTTTTACATTGCACCAAAACGAAGATTTCATTCATGAGATACAGAGAACATAAGAAACATAACTGATCACTTACCTTGTGCATATAAGAACCTTTAGATGGGTGTTGCATCTCCCTCTATTGCTCACAGAGCCGAGCCATATGAAAACCTCTGGTCATATTTCAATGCATAGGCCATCGCCCAACATAGTCGAGCCCTACAAAAACCCCTGTCATGTACAACAAAGAGGTAATGTGTTTTACAGACTAAGGGGTAAGAAATAAAAATAAGGGCTACCTCGAAGGCCTCCCGAAGATGAGTAATAATTGTTGGTACACCCTATGTCATGCCATGTGAAGTCAAGGAAGTGGGGAGCCCACGTTGGGAAATATCGTCTAAGTGTCAAGTATGGAGGGTACGAGACATGTTCCCCATTAATGGTCTAGGCCGGGCTTAAATGCCTACAAGACCCGACCTGTTAGCCAGCATTAAAATGGTTTCAAACCAATTTATTGTTGAGCCATGTCACTAGTCGGGTTACTAACATTATGGTTATGGTATATGTTCGCCACACTATACAAAGGGCATACAATGTTATGGTATCCACATATTAGTCCATATGTTAAACGATAGGTATATCGTTGGGGATATGGCGGGTGTTATGGTAAAATATAATAGTTTGTATGTTAAATGACAGGTATATCGCTTATGATAAAGTCATATGTGTTAAAGTACCCATATAATAGGTTGTATGTTAAATGATATAATATATTGTGGATAGTGTAGTGTTTTGGTATCCATATACTAACATGTATGATTGAGCAATGTATGTATTCTTGGGGATAGTGTTAGCATTATAGTATCCATATAATAATATGTATGTTGAATGATATATATATATTGATATGGATAGTATTATGGTTATATCCATATGATAGTCTCTACGATAAATGATTCATACATTTTTATGGTTAGTATTATGGATAGACTATACGATAGTCTATACACTATAGTCTATAGTATACATTGTTGATCAAAGCTAAGAGAATTTTGTAGAATTGGATGATAGATGAGTAATGATAGTCTATTATGCACTACATTATGGATATCATGTTTATTCTAAGGACTATGACAGTCTTGGTCTCAAATTTATTTAATACAAATAAGTGTATGTTTTTAATACAATAACGACGATAACTCTTCTATGCTTATGATAAAATAATAAAGATGTAATTAATGCATTATCTCTGTGTCGTAATCATTGTTGAAGAATCAAGGAACTTTAATGTCCCCTAACAAAAACATATATATATTTGGGAAATTTGGGGTACATTACAATTGCACTTGGTCATGCCAAACTTGTTCAACAATGCTCCAATGTATTTCTTCTGGGAGATGAATATATGCCTTGGATTTTGAATCACTTCAATGCCCCAAAATTAGTGAAGATGTCCCAAATCTTTCCTCTCGAATCTTTTCTTCAAATCTTTCTTTATGGATGCAATGTAGCTCTCATTGTTCCCTATTATCACAGATCATCTACATATACTACAAGATATATGATAATATTTCCAACTTTCTTGACAAACAAAGTTGCATCGTCAAGAATAAATTCTTGAAATTTAATTTTAGAAGATGCCAAATTAACTTTTCATCTCATGCTCATAGTGCGTGTTTTAAGACATAAGGATTTTATGATCTTGAATACCTTATGTTGTTTTCCCTTCACAACAAATCCTTCTAGTTGAGACATGGACACATTCTCTTTCAAGTCTCCATTCAAGAGAGGAATAGTCACATCCATTTGATGAATTTTCGATAAATTTTGTGCTACCATGAAAAATAGAGTGTGGATGTTATCCCATTTTGTTGTGGGGAAAATAGTCTCCTCGTAATCAACACCTTGTTTTTGTGCAAATCCTTTTTCCACGAGACTTGATATGTGTTTTTCAGGTGAGCCATCTAATCTATACATGTTCTTGAATAACCACTTGTATCCAATCGGCTTGGTTCCAAATGGAGGATCCACCAACTTCCATATCCCATTCTTGATGAGAGAATCATATTCCTTTTGCATGGATTATTTCCAATTATCAGAGAAGAAAATTATTTAAAGGAATTCAGCTCATGATTAGTAGATAAAATCAATTCACATGAAATATGAAACATCCATGGTATATACATCATATGAGTTTGAATTATCTACATTACCTCCATCTTGTTTTGGGGACAATCTGGTTCATGTCTTCCTAACCTCATCAGGATGAATACTTTTAATATATTTTGTGATCCATTTTGGTTGAAATTTCGGATATGGTCATGTTGATCAATTGATTGAGAAAGCGTTGAGTTCTCAGCAAGCCTTATATTTTCAATCCTCTCGATAACATCATTCAACTAAACGTCATGTTTTGTTGAAGTGGAATGAACTTTGACATAGAAACAGTTAATATTGTAGCCAAAATGTTAATAACATAGAGCAATCAAAATTGTAAAGAAGATATCAAAAGAAAATAAATAGTTGTAGTATTTGTTTTTTCCTCAGAGCACACATGGAATGAATGATATGATAATCAACAGAAGTGGTAATATTTTTATTCACTATTTGGATCAATGGAGTTAATACAACCAATATTAGTCCTGCAAATACATATCATGATTGTTTTTTTCCTCAATTTATAGTCTCTGAGTCCTCCAATAGGTCGCAACTCCAAATTCTTTAGCAACCCAAATTGCAGTCTCTACTAGGGCCCCCATGCAAAAACAAACCCACTGAATAGATATCATTCTCTCTTTAAAATATCGTCCCCTTATGAAGATCAATTCTCCTTCTATTTCTAAGGCGAATAGTTGCCAAACCTATTTGGGTAGTTTGCCTCCTTCTTAGCATTATCGTTCTACCTTTTTGGCACAAAATCCTAGACCTAAATGTGTCTGAGACTCAATGCGTGTCACTTCTAGTGTGGAAATTCAAGAAGAACTGTAACAACATTTTCATAGGAGGAAATTCAATTTTCAACGAAATCCATATTCTACAGGAGTTTTAGCATGTATTTTAGCACAAGTTTCAACATGTGTTTCAGGAAGAGTTTCAACACAAGTTTCAACATGAATTTCGGTATGAGCTTCAACATACACAAGAGTAGATGCAGGATTAATCATCAGTTCAAATTTATAGAAAACTGACTAAACAAAATGGACCACTAACACAATCCTTATTCGAATTATTGCCTATTTGCAGAATAGAAATATTTTTGGGTGATCCAAATTTCCCAAGCCCAAGGATGCTTCTGCATCAGACACCCCTGGTAAGAAAAACATGATCCCTATCTCATGTTCATATCATACATGAGGTGAACAGTTATTCACATGTGATAACCGATCTTCATCAACCCATGATGCATCCTCTTCCCCTCGATTTTTCCACTTGATCAAATATTCCATGTACTCCTTCCGACAAATCTTCTTAGCAATTCTTGTAGCAAGAATTTCTTATATTTTCTCCTCTAATTTAATTGGTAGATGTTTTTCCCATTCATTGAGGGTACCTTCATCTTCTCTTTTGTCCCCTTCATGAAAATCATAGAGGTTAGCAACATTAAATGTAGGAGATATGTCAAACTTCTCCGAAAGCTCCAACAGATAAACATTATCATAAATATTTTTCAAAAATTGTCATGGACCTATCTTCTTGTACTTGAGTTTATTATATGTGCCTCGAGGAAATCACTCCTTCCTCAAGTGAACCATGACCAAATCCCCCTCTTATAATACCTTATGTCTCATATGTTGATATACTCTTTGTTTATAATTATCATTTTGGTCTGCCATTTCTTCTTTACTTGTTCTTGTAATTCATGCATACTATCCACAAAATCATTTGCATCAACACTCCTCTTTCCTTCCAAATCTAGTAATGAAACCAAATATACCATGCCTTTTGGCGACCATCCATAAACAATCAGAAATGGACTCTTTCCCATAGACTTGTTCATCAAATCATTATATGTAAACTCAACTTGGTATAATTCCAAATCCCATTGACTAGGATTCTTCCCACTTAAAACTATCAACAAATTTCCTAGACTCTTGTTCACTACTTCAATCTGACCATTCATTTGAGGATGATATATCGAACTGTATAACAAATATGAACCTATTTTTTTCTATATTGTCCTCCAAAAATTCCCAAGAAATATGGTATCACGATCTGAAGTAATACTCTGTGGAAGTCCAATTGACCCACCTCCTTGAAAAACAATGAAGCTACCTCACTAGCATCACTAGTCTTTTTACATGTTATGAAGTGTTCTATTTTAGAAAATCTATCAACAACTACCATTGTTGAATCATGCTTTCTTCCATTCAAAGGAAATCCTAAGAAAAAATCCATACTGGTATCCTCCCAAGGTCCTTTGGGTACCAACAATGGAGTATAGAGTCTTGTGTTCTGACTTTTTCCTTTGTCTAGTTGACAGATCATACAACCTTCAACAAAATTGAGGACATCTTTATTAATTCTAGGCCAAAATTATCTCTCCTTCACCAAGTTTACAGTCTTATCAATCCCAAAATGTCCTCCTAAACAACCACTATGAAATTCCTTATTGAGATTCGGTCGTATGGAGCTTATGGAAATACATAACTGTTGGCTTTTAAACAAAATCCCTTCTTGGATATGGTAGTCCATATATGGTGCTATGTCTAAACTCCAAGGTTCCTTACACACTTTCAAGCTTTTGAGAATTTTGCATATTCTTCATTCAATGTCTTTAGAAAATTCAGACTTACCACTTCTAGTGACATGGTATTGAGTAATGTTGTCCTCCGACTAATGCATCAACTACCTTATTCGACTTCTGAGACCTTTGTTTCAACATAAAAGAATAACTTTGCAAGAATTATACTCATTTAGTATGCTTTTGATTTAACTTACCTTGGTTGTTAATGTACTGTAGATCTTTGTGATCTGTGAACAAGACCAACTCCTTCAATAGTACATAATGTTGCCACTCCTTCAAAGCTTGCAAAATAGAATAAAATTCTTGATCATAAACATAGTACTTCTTCCTGGACTCGTTCAACTTCTCATTGAAAAATGCAATGGATCAACCTTCTTGACTTAGAACCGTGCCAATCCTTGTTCCACTAACGTCACAATCAACCTAAAACACTTGATTAAAATATTGTAATGGAAATACTGGTTGCGTTGTTACCCTTTTATTTAATTCTTTAAATGATTTCTCTACTACTACAATCCACTGGAACACTCCTTTCTTCATACATTTTGTAAGAGGTCCACATATTTGGCTAAAGTTCCTGATGAATTTTAGGTAGAAGTTGTTGAAATAATGTAACTGCGAAGAGCATTCTTATTATTATTGGATTAAATCCCCATTGCAGATTAATCATGTCATTATTATTATTGTTGTTATTGGATTAATCCCCATTGTGGATTAATCATGTCAGTAATTGTATAAGGACATTATTGTTATATTGGATTAATCCCTACTGTGGGATTTATCATGTCATGATTTGTATATGACCAAAACCCCTTTCAAGGATTGGTCACATCTGACAACTACAAAGGGCACAAGAAGGGCTCCTGCAATAGCTATTATGGAAGACCCATAATTAATTAAAGGTGGCTTACCCACCCAGAGTGAGGAGGCTCTGCCCCGCCGGGCCAGGACCTTTCACTCTGCCAGCCAATGTTCAAGAGGCTAGTGCCTCACTTCAACACACAACTCACTTGCTCATTTCTCTTATGAGGCGTTTCTGCAATTACTAGGAGAGAGGAGAAGAAGAGTGGTGCATCTCTTTGGGAGCACCTCCTTCTGTATTGGTTTGAGTTATCTCTTGAACATTGTATATTTACTTATGATACCTAAGTTTTGATGGGTTTTCTTCCCCTGCATGTGGTTTCCCAGATAAATGTTGTGTCTTTGTGAATGTGTATTTCTCAAATAGGATCTGTTCTTATGTTTCTTTTATCTATTGAAATGCAAAGAAATATGATAATGTCATAAACATTAGCCCATGGTTTCAGAGCCAACCCAAGGAAGCACAATTTGGTAAGAGGAAAAAACTCACCAAGCATCGCACTCCAAAAAAAATTAGGTTTTGCAAAGTGAATATTTTCAGCTCCCTCACCACCTAGAAAGTTGCACCTCCCCCAAGGATCGTTTTGGAACTTAGAGTGCACCTTTTTAGTGGATAGATTCTCCAAAGTGAAACCCTAGTTTCAAAAAAAATACCAGAAGTACCAGAAACCAGAGTACCAAAAGTACCAGAGTACCAAACAGTATGAGAAGTACCAATAAACTAGAAGCACCAGTCCAAAAATCCCCATCAGATTTGAAGGGGTAAAAGTTGGATTTTCGAAAAATCCGATCAAGACCAACTAACTCGGCCAACAAATAAGACCTATCCCCTGTGGATCTAATTTCAAAATTTGAAGTTTGAAAATTAGCTCTCATAAACTTAAGTTGTTGAAATTAACTAGTTGTAGTACATGCTGCGCTTGGTAGCTGTAATAATTGCCCAGCTTGCAAATCGTAGGAACCAATTGCAATCACCTCTTGAAGCTTGGTAATGATTAACAACACTACTAAATGGGCTTTTCACTACCTCAAGTAGATGCTATCCGAGGTATGTAGTAACATATGCTTAATGGTTAAACCCTAAAGAGTATTTATAGGAAAAGGGATCTCTTGCTAGGATCCAATATGTGATCTCAATAAGATCCAAACACATTCAGAGGAGTTATGCAACCCAGGTGTGATTATCTTAATATGCATCTATTTGTTATGGAAATATCTTGACTAATGTTGTGATAAGTTGGAAGCTCTATGATCAACTATTAGAAGAATTAAAAAGTTGATCATAGAGCTTATCCTCTAACCTAACCTTATGTCAAGATAGGCGCATTGTCTTAGTGGCCAAAGAAAAGTTGAAGAAAGCACTCGCCACTTCTGAGTGAAGGAGACTCGAAGAAAATCAAGAACTCACTCTTGAGGACAAGGTTCCAGGTTTGATTAATCAAGATTCAAAGCGTGACACATGACAACCTCGATGACTTCCTTAGTTGAGATAGAAATCATCGTGAAGTATTATACTTGATAGCATGTGAGAATATAGATGTAAATATTTTGCCTGATAAGACTAACACCTCCTCTGGCGAGAAACCTTGTGTGTTAGTTCCGGTGTTACCATGAAGAATGCTTGGTCACAACACTATGAGAGTGTTGACCTCATTTCTCAGACAGTATTCTTTACCTTTAATCTTTACTTTAGATAAATTATAAGTGATAGCTCTAAAGGAGCTACTTTGATGATTGTTCGTGGTATTGCTTTATATTATCAAAAATGATATTATTCTTGCTTGTTGTTTTGTTGACCTTGCTCCATGTCACATGAGGTTATAGCCAAGGCTGCGTATGGGCAACATGCCAAAGGAGAGATCATAAACGAAGAAATCATCAGTGGAAAAGAAAGTGGGTCACTCAGAAGCTTCCATGACCCACACCATTGAAGAATCCATGCAAACTCTAGAAGATTAGCTCACATCAACTACAAGGTGCTACTATACATATGCAAAGAGGTCACGTGTTTATCAACTCAAAGGTGACCATGAAGGCGTGATGCAATGGATGTGCACAAGGAAGAACATCAAGAACCTCAAGCTCAAGAGGGACAAAGAAGACGTGAAGGAGTCCTTAACTCATCCATCTCGTGATGTGTGTGGCCCAATGCCATCCTCCATTAATGGGTATGCAAACTATGTATCATCTAATAATGATTATTCTCGTAAGACTCGGATATATTTGAAGTGTTCTAGCAAGATCAAGGAATTCAAAGCCTTATAGAAAACCTTAGCGTAAGGAAGATTACATACTCAGTCGATAATGGAGGAGAATATACCAAAAGAGTTCGCGGACACCAAGTAGCATGTTATGTATCAAGATCCCCAACAAAACAAGCAGAAGTTGGAAGAACAAAACCATACTAGAAGTTGTGAAGATTATGGTCCATGATCAAGATCTTCCATGTGCTTATGGGCAGAAGAAAAATTTGGCAGCTGTTTATGTGCGTAAAAGATTATCCCATTGTGCAGTTGGGTTCAAGACCCCGTAAGAAATGTTCACCGGAAAGAAGCCGTGAGGTAAGCCATCTCAAAATATCGGGCTGCCTAGCATTGGCCCATTATACTGAAAGAGAAAAGAAACAGTTGGAACCCTTCAAGAAAGAATGGAATATTTGTGCGACATCGGCGGAGGTATCTAAGGCCTTTAGAATATACATACCGGGTCACCGCCTATTCATTAGCAGTGGACGCGGACCTTTGAGAAGATGCCAGATTGGAGAAGTATATGAAGAGGAACTCTTAATCAGGACTACGTAACTGCGGGAGGGAAGTTCACAGAGTCGTTTAACCTCGTAGCAGCCAGCTAGCTTCAAGGAGGAGACTCCTAAGATCATGATATAATAAAAAAGTTCAAGAACCTCCTCAAATGACCTTCTCCCATAAAAGAAAGCCCTCGCTTAAAAGTAGAGAGCTTATTCATCATGGAGAGAAGTATGGTGTTCCATAATGAACCATGATAGGTGAAGAGACCAAAGCATTCTCCAGTTACACAACTTTGATGCAATCTACCTTGATGAAGAACCCACATGCTCGAAGAGGCCATCTAGAAGAAGGAATAAGTGCATTCCATGATAGAGGAATACCAACCATAATAAAGAATGATGAATGGAAAATAGCCTCCTGCATTCAAAAAGTAAGGATGTGGTATCATCAAAATGGCTCTTCTTCAAAATGAAACATGATGTTGATGGAAGGATTGAGAAATATAAAGCAAGATTGTTTCTCGTGGATTTTCCCAAAGGGAAGGTATTGACTATGAAGAGACATTCGGGTCAAAATGCGACATTACTCTCAAACGGGGAATTTATTATAGCTCTTCGCCAAGATGGTAAGTAGAAGCTGTCTCATGGGACGCGGAAGATAGCCTTCCTGCAATGGTGCTATCAAGAGGAAGTGGCATAGACCAACCCCTAAGACGGAGGTTCAAGACAGAAGTCTCATGTTCATGATTGAAGAAAGCCTTATACCTGATTGAAGCAGGCTCCTCGAGCTTGGTATGGCCAGATAGACATGACGAAAGTTTTAGGCTTTACTCAAGAGTAAATAAACTCAACATTCTCCAAGATTTTGATAATGAACCAAAGAATACTATTATTGTACGTGGGATGACTTATTCTTAACTGTAGAAGAAAATCTCATCACGGATAGTGTAAAAATGAGACTTTTCAGAGAGCCAAATACATCTGGCCCAATGCATTTCTTCTAGGCCTTGAGGTACCAAGTAGAAACCAAAGAATATTCTCAACCAAGTGGCTATACCGTCAGCCCTAAAGAGATCACATAGAATGCAAGTCCATGAATACTCCTATGGAAGCAAAGCTGAAGCCGCTAATCGACATTGTTTGATAGATGCCACTGCATGCATGTAATATTGATCGCTGATGCACCACCTAACACCGTAATTTACATTTGTTTTGGAGCGAACACCTTTGAGTCAGCTCTCGCCGGGAGCCTGCATTTGTTCATTTAAGGGTTAAAAACATGTATGGAAAACAAAGCGTACAATGGATTATGGTCTTTAGCTATGATGGAGACTATGACTTACATTGAGTGGATATAATGATGCAGACAAGGGTGAAGCCGCTATTTACGTAAAAATCACTTGCGGATGTTTTAGTTTGGGATATGCTATGATCTCGTGGTAGAGTAAGAAGTAATCCAACATTGCTCTCAAAGACGCCAGGCAGAGTACACGTCACACATGTCTAGCTACAAAGCTATATGGATTCGAAAGCTGTCGATGTGCCTATTTATTTGGAGATGAGAGAAACCATAATTCTATGTGACAATCAAAGTCGCATTAAAATGACAGAGAATCACGTGTTCCACCTAATGTCGGGTCTAAGCACATAGAGATTCGCTATCATTTCCACTGCGGAGATGGTATTGAAGAGGAGCTCAGGCTCCAATACATTAGCACGGGATGAACAAAGTTATTGATGTCTTGATCAGTTTCATCTCGTAATGTTTGAACACTTTCAAGATAAGTTTGGTATTTTCCGAAAGGACCTTCCCTGCAAAGGGGAGTAGATGTATTCCTTTGCTCGACCTAGTCAAGTAGACGAAGCAAGATGAGTCATGCTTCAATCTCGTTGTTAGACGAAAGTTGTGATGTTGATGTGTTCCTTGCTTCTCGACCTCGTTGTTAGACATAAGTAAGATGAGTCATGCTTTTATGACCTCAAGAGTTAGATCGAAGCATGACGCATGTGATTCCTCGCTGACCTATAGTTGTTAGACGTAGCAAGATGATGATATTACTTACTCGGACCTAGTTGTTAGACGTGAAGCAAGTGTGATCGACATCGAAGCACAAATTTTAACTCACTGCGGACACTCAAGCTAGTGTAGTACCTTGACGTGTCACTTAGTGTTGTATTGAGGTATCATTTTTAATCGATACATTTGATGCAGATGATGATAGCATTCTTCGAGAATGATGATGTTTGCCATGAAGAAAACTTTTGATGACTCGTAAAATGCTAGCCAATGTTTCAAAATGATATTAACGATAATGTCCTCCAGATGCCAATGATGATGCAAATTCTCTCTCGCCTGATGTTGATGAAGAATACCCTTCTTGTTAAGGGGAGGTTGAAATAATGTAACTTAAGAAAGCATTCTTATTATTGGATTAAACTCTATCAGGGATTAATCATGTCATTATTATTATTATTGTTATTGGATTAATCCCCATTGTGTATTAATCATGCTCAGAATTGTATATGACCAAATCCCCTTTATGGATTGATCACCTGGACAATTACAGCGGGCGTAATAAGAATTTCCATTCCCAATGGGCTATTATGGAAGACCCAGACTACTGAAGGTGGGTTTACTCACCTAGAGTGAGAGGTCTACTCGGGCCAGACCTTCACACGCAAGGAAGTCTTTTATAATAACAAGAGGTTACCTCACTAAAACACACACAACTCACTTTACTCATTTCTCTTTATGAGGCAAGTCAGAATTACCGTGAGAGAGGAGAAAAAGAGGGCACATCTCTTGGGGAGGTTCCCCAGATTATTCTGAGTTATCTCGAACATTGTATAAGCTTATTTATGATACAGTTTTTGCTCGGTTTCTTCCCCTAGAGGGTTTCCTGTGATAAATGTTGTGTCTCTTCTTAATGTGTATTTCTTAGTGATCCTATTCTTATGATGCTCTTATCTATTGAAATGAAAAGAACTATAATGGCATAAACATTAATGTAGTTTCCACTAACCATGGAAAATCCTCACATTGAATGTGCATATTGGTGTTGGCCATTCAATAATAGACTTCACTTTCTCATGGTTCAATTTAAGTCCTTCTCTTGAAACCACAAAACCCAGGTACACCAATTCTCGTTGCATGAATGTACACTTCTTTAGTTTTATCAATAGTTTCTCTTCCTTCAAGAATTGTAGTACTTCCCTCTCATGCTCAACATGCTCTATTCTACTCTTCCTAAAAATCAATATGTCAATCCAAATATACAACCACAAACTTACCTAAAAATGGTTTCAAGACTTTGCTCATCAATCTCATTAAGATGTTGGTTGCATTGGTTAGTCCAAACAACATAACTAACCATTCAAATAGTCCATCTTTTGTATTGAATGTAGTATTCCATTTGTCACCTTATCTGATTCGAATCTGGTGGTAACCAGTCTTCAAATCAATTTTTGAAAACTATTTTGAATCACTTAGGGAATCCATAAGGCTATCCATTCTGGGAAATGGAAATCAATAATTAATAGTGATATTATTATTTATATGATGTGAATCAATACACATTAGTCATTCCATTGTCTTATTAGGCATCAATACTATTGGTACTGTGCAAGGACTTAGGCTTTCTCTAATCATTCCTCTTTGAAGAAGCTCCTCCACTTTTATATTCACCTCTTACCAACATCAGAGACCTCACACTCGTTATGTAACCCAACTTGGCTTTCAATAATCTTGTTGAGAAACCACCATGAACGTGTATTATGTACCATGTTTCACAAAAATAGACCAGACGCCAATCCCAAAAAAACACTGGGATTTGATACCAATATGATAATCAACAAAAAAATACAATAGTTTTATTCATTATTAAGATCAATGGAGTTCTTAAAACCAAGATTAGTCATAGGCATATATATGAGGTTTGATTCATTCCTAAATTTAGTCCTAACACATATTGTTTACTTTGTTCTTTACTTTTTTATTTACTCTTTCTATCTTAAAAAAACATTTTAATATTTTCAAATTTTAATGAAAGATACACAAATTTTATTTACATTTAATATTCAATAATCATTTTTGTTCTTTTCATTTATTATATTCTGAATATATTACCTATTGTCTCAAAAAATTTAATATTTAAATTTTCTTTTGTTCTTTTCATTTATTATATTATAAATATACTACCTATTGTCTCAAAAATCTTAATATTTAAATTTTTTTTATTGATAAGGATCAAACCTTGGTGTCTAATTATTAATCTTAAAAGTAAATGATTCCTAAAACCTAGGCGTCTTCTCCATCAACCTATCTCTATCATTTCAGCATTTAAAAATTAATCCCTTTGGTTGTTATAAACATTTTGGATCATCGCTTAATATTTCACTTTTCAAATATTTCTTTTACATAGAAACATCCCATAGAGATTGTTTGAATTCGGTGAATGATGGGCTCACTTGGTTAATAATAAGATATTAATTTTAAATCTTCTTACATAGAAACATCCCATGGAGATTGTTTGAATTTGGTTAATAATAAGATATTAATTTTAAATCTTCGTATTTAATGTTTTACTTTGAGTTTCACAAAGATTGGAATGACTGTTATGTATACTTTGGCAAAGAATATTTTAAAAATGAGTATTTTATATTATCATTTAATTAATACATATTTGATTATATTTAATTACATATTGTAGTATACTATTAGTTTTTTATTATTTAATATAGTAATTATGTATTAATATATTAATGGTTAATTAATTATTTTTAATGTTTTATTTTTAGTTTCACAAAGGAATGAATGATTGGTATATGCCTGGCCTGTAATAATGTTATGTATATTTTGGCAAACGATATTAATGTCAGTTCACTCATATACAAAATGAGTATTTTATATTATTTTAATGGTAAGGTAGTTATTATATACTTCACTACATAGTGTAAGTTTCACAATGGTAGCTTCCGAACCGGTCTAAAGACCTTAACTTAAGAACATGTGGGAAACTAAGTCAAGTAAGGACAAGCGGGCCAGACGAATCTGTTGGTAACGAGACCTATCATTATTATCTATGCGAGGTATTGTAAAATCTTTCCGTTTAGTATTTTTTAATTATTTAATATAGTAATTATGTGTTAATATATTAATGGTTTATTAATTATTTTTATATATTTTTTTATTTAATTAGCAATAATTATATTTAAATAAAATGGTTGATATATTTTTATTCATTAATTTAAAAAAGGGTAAAAAATGATGTACTATTAACTATTTAATTTCAAAATATAGTTATTGTTTGTACTATTTTACTTAAATGTTGTTGTTACTAATACTCAAGTAACAGTTATTGTAATTATTGTTTTTATTTATTAGCTATTTAATTTCAAAATGTAATTATTGTTTATATTATTTTACTTAAATGTTAAATGTTGTTGTTACTGATACTCAAGTTATTGTAATTATTGATTATGAAAGTAAACAAAAAGATGCTTTCTGATGCTTTCTTTTTGTTGTGGTAATTTTCTTCTTGTTGTTATAAAATAGCTACTCAAACAATAATCTTGGTAATAAGATGCTTTGTTTTTGTTGGTATTGTTATTGCAATTTGATGACACAAAGACAGGCTGTAAATGCTGCGGTTGACCTTGTTGTTAGTTCTAGTATGTTCATGTTGAGGTTGTTTTGATTTTCAGAACCCCAGAGGATATGAGATTGAAATTTACGGCAAACATAGACGAAATCGTCATTATTTTCACTGGACGAAAGGCTTAGTATTTCTACCCGAAGCTATTGATTTCATCATTATTTTCACTGGACGAAAGGCTTAGTATTTCTACCCCGAGCTATTGATTTCATCAGACTATTTAACCTGAAGAAATCTTACCTAATCCGAAGAAATCGTTGGTAATCTAAGTTAAGAACATCTTACAATGTATTCAAAGAGATCAAAGATTCCATTTGTTTGGCAGTTTCTTTGGAAATTTTAATACAGGCGACGTCCAAGGACAGCGAAAGCGAAAAGCTATATATAGGCGATGAAGAACAGCGAAAAAATACAGTTACAGTAGCAAGGAAGTAGTAATGGCCTTTGTTTCTGTAGCGCCGTTTGTTTCCAAATTGAGCCTCCACAAATCATTGATCAGCTCCACGAACGTTACGGCTCACTGTAAACCACTTTCAAATAGTCGAATGTTAAGGCCAAAGAAATTTGGCACTCCAATAGCTACGAGCTTGAGCTTCACCGTTACAGCTGATGATGAACAAAGACGCAAAGGCAACCATCATTCCAACATATGGGACCATGATGTCATACATTCTCTCACGACGTCAACGTCTTATGGGGTATTAAGCTTTATCTCATTTTATTCTTCTACCTATTCCCTTACATTCACTGAGATTTAATCTCTGCAATTTCACATGTTAAAATCCATCATTCATCAATATCTGCAAGATAACATTGTATTGCATTTCAATGCGCCGTAATCAGGCCACTGAATATCGTGAACGGGCTGAAACACTGACTGAAGAGATCAAAATTCTACTGTTGAGTGACATGGAAGATAGCTGCAGTGGCAGTGATCGTGATTTAATCCATCGCCTTCAAATGGTAGATACTATCGAGTGTCTGGGAATCGATCGTCATTTTCACCCTGAAATAAAAGTAGCGCTGGACTACATTTACAGGTTAAGCATTTATTTAGTGATACATGAATTTCATGAATTTGATTTACCTTTTCTAGGATTGTACTTCTGGCTGATAACTCATTCGTTGATCATTAAAACCTCACTCATGATGAGCAGATGCTGGAACGAAAGAGGCATCGGACTGGGATCGAAAGATTCCTCCATCAAAGATCTAAACGCGACCGCTTTGGGATTTCGGGCACTCCGAATGCATCGATATAACGTTTGCCCAGGCAGTAGCTGCAGCTGAGCACTTTGGATTAGAATATACCCTTCATGTCGTTTGAAAGTCAAATGAAGTCACCTGACATTGGATACTTTACTTTA
>SNQJ01S0094243.1:25601-39549 GCA_010110895.2 Picea sitchensis
TGGGTTTTAAAACATTCATGAATATTAATGCAAACATAAAGGCATTGGAGATGCTTTCTCTCACCTACATTCCACCTCAAATTTTTCTTTTCATGTTATGGTCTAGGGTTTATTCATATATAAAAAAGGCTATTCATATATAAAACTATCCTCCTGGCTAAGATTTTTACCAACCAACACTAAAACCCTCGGTTAATTGTGCCTGAAATTAAGTGGGTAGAGAGTTATTAAGGAAATGCCTACAAAGGACACGAGTGAAAGGTGGATAGCTAATTGTGCCTGTTCTTTAGTGTGGATAGCTATGGATCCTAAGGAGACGGGTTGGTTGATGGCACTGAAGTAAGATATTAATCTCTCAGTAATCTGATCCATCTTTGGATCAGTATAGATCCATCTACTTAGAAAGAAAAAGACGAAAAATCTAAATTCGTCCACACAAACGCAGAGGATCGCCTCAAATCCGAGGGAAGGTTCAGATGGATCCACATTTATTTAAGTGTTGAGTAAGAGGCAAGGTTCATTGAGTAAAGGACAGGTAAAAAAAATGATGAGGTAAAAGAGGGCAAATTCGTTTTGCTTAAGGAGATGACAGCTTGCTAAAATACAGAGCTTAGGAAGGGGAAAACACTGAGGAGAGGCACCCAAACAAGTGCAGACGTTTGTAGGATTGACCCACAGATTGAACAGGAATAACACAGAACTGAAGTAGTGATCTGGATGGATCTAGGAAACATCACAAAAGTTTCATAAGTGTCGCGGGAGGCACAGAATGGTCTCAATAGGCAGAGAAAGAGAAAATTTCAAAGTTCCCAAACCTCAATTAAAATAGCATGATCACGAAGAGCGCATCCCAATATTTCTAACGACACAAACGGCTTGTCAAACGGAGCTACGAATCAAAAGATATAAGTGGTCAAAGTTTTAGTCAAACTAGCCCAGTCAACAGGGATGAGTCAACATCCGTACTGCTGACATCAACATCGATATGAATGATGTTAGCGTCTGTACAGCCTATGTGGAAAGCACAGAGGGTGACATGTGTCATGATAATGTCAACATGATGTCAGCATGCCACATGGCAACACTAGAGGCTGCCACGTGTCACTTGGATTTAGACTTTTTAGGGCGCCATGTGGACGAGTAAAAAAGTGTCACGTGGAAACCCTAGGTGACGCCATGTGGCACCACCTAGAAGGTGCCATGTGTCACAAGGTGACACGAAGATGATGTCGGCGCATAGGTGGGCAAATCAATTGATGACATGTGGCCCAATAAGAGGGCACCACGTGGCACCTCCAAAATGCACAAGGAGGCTCAGTGGCCGAATAATTAAAAATATATATATAAAAACGGAGCTCTGCAAAATATGGTGGTAGTTCCGCTATATTCAGCATTTCCTCCATATGTAACAACCCGCTAAACTATACGCCAAAAATAGTTCAACGGTTCCACCATATATGGCACACCTGCCATTTCTCTGCCATTTAAGTGGTTGCCCGCCAGATTTGGAAGGGCGCGCCAACATTGTTGTAACCACTTTCCAAAAGGGGAGGGCCCTGGGATTCGACCCTGGTACCTCCGTCAACCAACACCCTAACTTAGCCTCCTCTATCTTCTCCGCAAACTTCCTCATCAATGCACAATTGCCTGAAAAATTGTATAAAAAGGGTCTTAGACAGAGTTCGGAGGAGACAAAGAGCACGAGAGATGAGTCTGAGCACGCCCATATGGACTCGTATGGAATTTTACGACCTATTAAGGATTTTGGCATGCTTTTCAATATTTCTCATCATTTATTGCAGGAGTAGTGGCACGTAAATCGAGGCAAGGGTGTCTCTTGGGCCTGAAAGTGTGTGACTCAAATCGAGGCATGGAGATAGTCATTTTTAGGTAAAATGATGCCATGAATGCAATGGTGGTATTATTTTTATGATCTGAGAAAATATTTTGTATCTCAACTCCAGAATGATTCATTTATTGCATAGGCAGTGGCATGGTAACCGAGGCAGAGGTGTCTCTTGGACCTGAAACTGTCTGAATCAGATGGAGACGATTTGAAAGTCGTTTTTAGGTAATTCGGTGAAGCGAATCCAATGACGAGGTCTGTTTTTGCAGAAGAGCTTCAGATCAATAAACTAATTTATGGAGTAGCCAATGTAAGCATGATTTTCATTATGTTGTTTTTTCATTAAATGTTGCAGCCTAGCATGCGTGTTACATGTCTGAGGGAACATAGAGAGGTTACATCAAGGAAACACGATCATATTATTTATTCTATGTATTATTTTCTTCTCTTCTTTCACATCAAACGAATCAGTTACATGTGACAGAGAAATTGTGGCACTTGCATGATAAGTAGCCAATGAAGCAGTTCTAAATCTTGTGGTTTCAGGATCTTGTATGGGATCCATATTTATGCTTGGATCTGAGCAGTATCTCTAAGGCATCTGATGGATCCATGTTGATGGGGACCATATTTTATTCTTCCTCTTTTTATGTATTGAGTATGTGGGAATGATGTCCATGTCAGCATCATGGATGCCTCATAAGTATGAGAACTTGTGAAGTTTGTATACATTCCTAATCACATTCTAATCTCTTGTTGTTGTCACTGAAAAGGGACTTTGGCCTTACAGCTTGTAAAGGAGATATATCATTACAACGAGGAGAATAAAACAGTCAGGCTTTGGAGCATGACCCTGAGAGGTAGCCCACATTGGGTGAACTCTGTTATCAAGGGAAGTGTCATATCCATTATGTGTATTATGTTCTTATGTTATTTTTCCATGAATTTCTGCACATAGGATGTTAAATGAAAGAATAACATATCGCACATAAGGAAGACTAAAGATGTTTCATTCACTTCAAATTCAAGCGCATAAGACTTTAACTTTACCTTTAATTGCACATCGTTCAAGTAAAATGATCTATAACTGACCCTTTTGAAGGAGTGAAAGAAACAACCAATTATTGGGAACTTATCAACCCCGGGTTAAGATCATGTGGTATTAGAGTAGGATTGATACTGATTGGAGGTGTTGAAGCTAAGGATGGCAAGGTCACCAAAACAATCTTGGTTCGATGAGCTTCAAGATCTCAACCAAATGCTTCAAGCAGAGAATGTTGGATTGAAGACACTGTTGCATGTTGCAGAAGAAGATAACCAAAGGTTTCAAGATTAGTTGCAAGCCATGAAGGTGCAGACAGAGGAAGGCTCTACGAATGAGATGGTGATAAGACCATCTTGTGACCATGCCAACTTCCCCAGTTATGGGTGCAAGCATGACAGTGCAAATGCATGCACACTTTTTCAAGAAAATGAAGATGACCTACATGCATCCATAAACCAAGGAGGATTCCTAGAAGCATCTTCCACTGATCCTTCTCCCCGAGAACAACTAGACACATCTCAAGAAGCAGACCAAGGGTCCCAGTTTGAGGTGGAGGTAAATAAACCATGTGTAGTTCCTTTCTTTATTAATGCTGATGATTCTTTTGAAATCCTTGAACAACATGCTTCTTGCATCGACTTAAATTTGATGAGAAAAATGGGATAGGAAGAAGGAGGACTTGGAAACAATGGCCAAGTTATTGTGGATCCCATCGAGGCATTGGTTTTGCCTCGATATGCCAGGATAGGATATGTCCCACAGAATGTTGGAGAAAACTCCAAAACTATTTGGGAAAAAGACCCCAGGACAGTCACTGAGACTCCACAGGTCAATAGTTCATCAAGAGATGAAATTGATTTAGTGTAGGCAGAGAGCACAAATTCTCATGATCGAGGATTCAAGACATCTCGAGGGAGAGATGAGCATCACAATGACAGAGTTGATACCAACTCTTCTTGCCACTTTGACTCTAGAGGAAACTCACTGAGGTATAAGAAATCTCGAAACTCTAAAATGCCATTTGATTATAAGCATGTTAATCATATAAAATAGAGATTGTGGCATCAAATACCATGCACTTTTTGTTAATTGAGTAACCATGCAGTGTCCCAGTGTTGTAAGAGAAAATCATTGTGAAGGAAGTTCATGGCGACTAGGAGAAGGATGAGAATGGAAGATTGCTTTCCACACACGAAAAAGAGCAAGGAGAATGCACCTCTGAAGGAGAAAGGCTACTGCAGCCATTGTAGCAGAGATGGGCATCATGAGGCCACTTGTTGGGCCTTACATCTAGATCTACGTCCAAACAAGGACAAGAAGACCACAAAGACACCTCCAAGGGAAACAACTAGTCAGGTAGTGCTGCAGGAAAATCCGCCACCAGGCGAAGACCAACTACGAGAGAAAGGACAGCTCGGTAAAGAGGACATATTCGAAAAACTGGTTGAACAAATGTGGAAAATCCTTGAGTTAGTAGAGAGTGTCCATATTTGTAAATCACATGTTGCGATTCAGACCCCGTAGAAGGGTATTGTGTAAAAGTGATAATTATTGATATCACTTCTTTTTTCTATCACATGTTGATATTGTTAGGCCTTGTGAGGTAGTTTTGGTAAGGGTTTCTTATTGTATGTCCAATAGACATGAAACTTATAATGTAAAGAATTTTGGGGACCAAAATTCCTTTCAATTAGGAGGCCTGATCTAGATGGATCTAGGGAACATCACAGAAGTTTCAAAAGTGTCCTAGGAGGCTCAGAATGGCCTCAACAGGTAGAGAAAGGGAAAAATTCAAAGTTTCAAAAACTCAATTAAAATGGCATGATCACGAAGATGATGTCGCAATATTTCTAACGGTGCAAACGGCTCATCAAACAGAGTTACAGATCAAAAGATATAAGCGGTCAAAGTTTTGGTCAACCTAGCCCAGTCAACATGGATGAGTCAGCATCCGTACTACTGACGTTAGCATCAGTATAGATGAGGTCAGCATCCGTAGAGCCTACATGGAAAGGGAAGACGGTGAAAAGTGTCATGATGACATCAACATGCCACGTGGCAACACCAGAGGTTGCCACATGTCACTCGAATTTGGAATTTTTAGGGTGCCTTGTGGACGAGTAAAAAATTGCCACGTGGAACCCCTAGGTGACGCCACATGTCTCCACGTGGAATGCTCCACATGTCACAAGATAAAGTGGAGGTGACATCAATGAACAGGTGGGAAAATCAATGGATGTCACATGTCCCAATAGGAGGGCGCCATGTGGCACCCCTGAAATGTACAAGGAGGCTCAACGACCGAATAATTAAAAAATATATATAAAAACGAAACCCCACCAAATATGGCGACAGTTCTACTATATTCAGCATTTCAGCTAGATGTAACAACTCGCTAAAATATACACCAAAAATAGTGTAACGGTTTCGCCATATATGGCACACCTACCATTTCTCTATCATTTAAGTGGTTGCCCGCCAGATTTGGCAGGGCTCACCAACATTGTTGTAACCACTTTCCAAAAGGGGAGGCCCATGGGATTCGACCCTGGGATCTCCGCCAACCAACACCCTAACTTATCCTCCACTAACCGCTCTTCCAAATTCCTCATGAATGCACAACTGCTTAAAAATTGTATAAAAAGGGGCTTAGACAAAGTTTGGAGGAGACACAGAGCACGAGAGAGGAGTCTAAGCATGCCCATATGGACTTGTATGGACTTGTACAACCAGGTACGCAATCCGAGGGAAGTTTGTCTCTTCAACGAGAAAGTGTCCGACTCGGATCAAGGCATGGAGACAGTGGTGGTATTAGTTTTCTGATATGAGAAAATATTCAGTATCTTAACTCCAGAATGAGTCATTTATTGCAGAGGCAGTGGCATAGTAACCGAGGCAGAGGTGTCTCTTGGGCCTGAAAGTGTCTGACTCGGATGGAGACAATTTGACAGTCATTTTTAGGTAATTCGGTGACACAAAGTCAATGAAGAGATATGTTTTTGCAGAAAATCTTCAGATCAATGAGCTAAGTTCTGGAGAAGCCAATGTAAGCATGATTTTCATTATGTTGTTTTTTCATTAAATGTTGCAGCATGACATGCGTGTTACAGGTCTGAAGGAGTATAGAGAGGCTGCAACAAGGAAGCAAGATCAACTTATTCCTTCTATCTATTATTTTTTTCTATTTTTTCACGTCAAACCAATCAATTACATGCAATGGAGAAATTGTGGCACTTGCATGCTAAGTGGCCAATGAAGCAATTCTTAATCTCATGGTTTCAGGATCTTGTATGGGCTACATATTTATGCTTGGATATGAGCAGCATATCTAAGGCATCTGATGGATCCATGTTGATGTGGATCATCTTTTATTCTTCCTCTTTTTATGTATTGAGTATGTGGGAATGGTGTCCATGTCAACATCATGGATGCCTCATGAGAACTTGTGAAGCTTGTATACATTCCTGATCACATTCTGATCTCTTGTTGCCATCACCAAAAAAGGAATTTGGCCTTACAACTTGTAAAGGAGAGATATCATTACAGCGAGGAGAATAAATCGGTCAAGCTTTGGAGCATGACCCGAAGAGGTAACCCACATCGGGTGAACTCTGTTATCAAGGGAAGTGTCATATCCATTATGTGTATTATGTTCTGATGTTTTTTTTCCATGTATTTCCGCACATAGGATGTTAAATGCAAGCATGACATATCACACATAAGGAAGACTAAATAGGTTTCATTCACTTTGAATTCAAGCACATAAGACTTCAACTCTACCTTTAATTGCACATCGCTCAAGTAAAACGATCTATAATCGACCCTTTTGAAGGAGTGACACAAACAACCAATTATTGGAAACTTATCACCCTCAGGTTCATATCAGGTAGTTCTCGAGAAGATTCCTAAAGGGCAGAGGAATAGTGTAACACACCCACGACGGGGAATAATTTTTTTTCTCTTTTCTTAAAGGACAAATTCTCCATCCATGGTTTCTAATTTGGGAAGTCGGGGAACCATTCCAACCTCCCAGTCAAGGATCTTTGATTCTGAAGCCAACGACTCTCTGAGTCCCTAATGGTATCGCTCTATAATTAAACACAGACCCTTTCGATTTTCGGGTGTAGGTCTAATGGTACCCACGACCTTCCCTTCGTGCTTGGGAAAACTCTGTGTTTGGGTGCTAGCCCATTTTCTGATAAGCCCCTCCTTGAGGTGACCTTGGGTGATAACCTCACGCAAACACACAATTGTAGGCGCGACCAAAGGAGGTTTGAAACCAAACTACCTTTCGGGCCACAATTCTCATCGAGCCTCCACGTGTCCTTTCTTAAAAAAAAATGGTTTGAATTGCGGCCCTCCCTCAAATTTTTAATGTTCACTCATCTCTGATCCCCACAATGCTACAGGATCATCCATCTCATGATCTTGACAGTGCCTCTAAACTGACGGATCATATCTATCCCTTTCAAAGCTACAGATCAGATCTAACCTCTTGCAAATCAATGGTTGTGATTTGTTTCGATATTCTAGACTTCAGCATTATAAAGTCTCAAACTTTCCTTTCTTCTGTACATCAATATTTCAGAGTCGAAGATTTGCGGACACCTGTCCTTATCAATCATCGACTCTTCCTCTACTTCAGAGGTTTGACCTTTCAACTAAATCAAGGGTCTTGCAGTCGCTTTTCTCGATCGATAGTCGAGATTTCCTTCAGGTCTCCAGAATTCTGGGATCTCAAATATCAAACTTCACTTCCCCTCAAAGTAAGTGGATTCCTGTCACTTGTCCACTTGAATCCGATGGTTGGGGCTTGCTTCGAGTCTTTACTCAAAATATACATATTTATGCCACCTGTCCTCTTGATATGATGGCTATGAATTACTTCGGGACTTTACCAGGAATCCACCGATCTACGCCACGTATCTTCTGGATCAGACGGTCTAAATTCAACTCTAACGATCTGATGCTTAAGATTTACTTCAGATGATCTTACAACTGAGATCTACTTCGGATGATTGGATAGTTGAGATTTGCTTCGGCTTCTCCATCTCTTTGGACTTTGGCAGTCTGAAATCTCAACTGAAAACTCTCGAACATATTTCTCTGGAGTCCACAATCCGTCACCACGTGTCCCTCTGGATCTAGTGGTCTAGATTCAGCTCAAACGATATGACGCTTGAGATTTACTTCGGACGATCTGACGATTGAGATCTACTTCTGATGATCAGAAAGTTGAGATTTTTTTCATCTTCTCCGACTCTCTGAACTTAAGGAGTCTCAAATATCAACTAAAAAATATTGAATAGATTTCTTTGGAGTCCATGATCCGTCACTAAGAATCCCTCTAGATCTAGCGATCCATATTCACTTTGGGTCTTCGGTGTTCAGGAATCTCAATTCTCAATTGAAATTCCAATGCAATTTACCCGAAGCTTGTGATCTATCGCATCATGTCTCTCTAGATCTAAAGGTTCAGATACCTTCGACTCTTCGACTCTTCGACCCTTCAACACTTTGGCACTTCGGCGCTTCGCCGCTCTAGCTCTCCAGGCTTTAGGAGTTTCAAATCTTATGCACCCATTTATAGAGAGTGCTTTTACCCAAAATACACGATCTCCAGACACGTATCCCCCTGGAAATCAATGGTCAGGATTTACTTTGGTTGTTTGTCCTCCTCCTTGTCCACAAACCTTCGAAGTTGTGGGACTTACGCCACATATCCACCCTGACGTTGGACGGTTCTGATTGACTTCAGAACTTCGAGACTTCGCAAGTCCACTCTCCTGTGCACTTTCAAAGGGTTAGGCCTCGTGCACTTTCCTTGGGATCCAATGACTATTGGTCCTCGCGTTCATATCTGATGGACCAAATATGATATCCTAGTGTGCCCTATTTTAATTGTCTGGATGTGGATCCCAACGGTCCAGATCTTTCACAGTGCTCGATCCAACGGTCATTGTTCCTCCTCGTCCTGAGCTTTCGATTTCTTCCCTGACTTGGAATATTTCAGATGTTTCGAAGGTATCGAAATTCTATTTACTTCATGTGGGCCCTGATGTATGGGCCTCGACTTCAGCTTCCTTCCTGATCTTACGAAATTTAAACAAGTTCACCTCTTGGACCTCATCTGTTCTTCTGAAAAGTGCTAGTCTCTTCTGAGCTTGGTCCTTAGGGAATTTTGAATTCCCACGTACTCCTTGCGTTAATGTGCTCATGTCGAATCAATGATCCATGACCTTCCTCTATCCAATGGTCCATATCACATCGCAACTTTAGGTTTCGGATGTTTAATCGCACCAACGCGCGATTCTCCCGTCACGCAAACTTCGCACTCACAGATCCAACGGTCAAGGTGGGTCCTGATAGATCCTTGGGTGTACAGTATAGATCACATCATGACTTCATGTTTTGGAGGATCTGTCCCCTTCACAATGATTACCAACATTCATCAATCTTGTGAAGACTGAAGGAGTCGAGGCATTAACGCCTTCTCTCCTTCTTCCAATCTAGCGGTCACAACAAACCTTGGATCCTCCCGAAAGGTCTCATTTGTTTGTATTCCAAACAAAAGGATATTCCCTTTCGATACTATAATCTCTCTATCCTTCCTGAGCTTCATCAGTTATGAAGGATTTAAGAGCGTTGTGCTCTTTCTCCTGAACTTAACACTTAGAAGGGTCTTCCGCACAACTCTGGTGCTCCTTCATCATGTCTAGAACTTAAGTGGTTCTCGATCTCTGCTTTCCTCTCAAAGAGCTTGTGCATATCTAAATTACCTCTCCTGATCTTAACAAACTTCGTCCTCCAAGGGAATTAGAACAACTAGGAGGGTCGACATGCATACATGAAACTATTCCCACAGTTGACGAACTCGCAGTTCGTGGCTCTAGCTTAAGCCACCACAGGATGCAAGCATTTACGAGTATAAAAAAAATAACATGTCTAATTCATACAATTTCCTACTTGCCTAATTACACAATCAAGGAGACATAAAAAGGGTACAGTATAAATCATTAAGAAAACATATCCATCCCTACAATATTCATAGGATATCCAACTTTAATTCACAGTACCACTTAAATACACAAGATATACGATTACTTATCTATCACATGTAGTAGTCAACTAACTAATTATGGGTGTTTGTCCTTCCACCCGACCATAGGCTTAGAGGCGTTCATTCTTAGAAATGTTTCCACCCCTGTGCCAAGCCATGATATCACCAGGGAACTCTCGTAGTTCTCAAGGATTCTTTCTCTGTTTCAACTTCTGCTTGGGTTCTGTTCTCTGCAAACTTTCATATATTCTCCTTCTCTGTTATGGCCCTGGGCGAGGTTTATTTGATGTTCACTTGGCATCAAGCTCACGGCCTTATGTTCATCATCTGCTGGAGAGCTCTCGCATTCTCCTTACCAATTTTCTTATATATTTTCCTCAGGATGGTTCTCGACCCATCATGTTCCTTTTGTCAGAAGAGAATTCGGTTCATCTTGGTCTGTCATACCCAGTGGTACTTCGGGCTGACATTCTGTAGTCAGACCATGCTTCCATTCATGGGAGTGGTTGATAATTCAACCACTGGTCCTTTCTTCATCAACTCGTTTCTCTCCTTGGGATCCGAAGGAGATTTATTAACTCCATCAAGGGAAATTTGGGGTTATTTGATATAATGAGCCCTCTCTTATAGTTTTCACATTCTTTCCTCTAGTGATTTCATGGCTAGTACTTTCAAGCCTTCACCCCCACAGTCAGTTATTGGCAAGTCCAACAATAATACATTTATAGTGTCCACATTCCTTAGCATGGTAATCATATTTTATGATTAATTACAAGCTGGGGGAGACATGGATGTCACAATACCCTCCCCCTTAAAGGAACATCATCCTCGGTGTTCTTCCTCAAAACACTTGTCAAGCCTTTCCCATTCAGTTGTTTCAGAAATCTTGATCTTTGTTTCTCGGTCAGGTCCTGTTTTAGACCCTTAATCTTCGTCACCTTATTTCAATAATTCTTGGACAACAAGCATATTAATCATAGTCTCATGTGATAACATTGTATAAAAATTTGTAGGAAATTTTGTTCTAATCTTAGCACAATAATTATCTGCGCAGTTTGTGGATTTATATCCACATGGTTGTTTGTTATCCAAGATCATTATTTTTCCTTGGCATACCCATTGGGTGCATGATCCCCATGAATAGTTTACAATAACTATCAAGGTTTCATCTTCCTTGTGGTCACTCACCCTCCAGCCCCAGGCTCAGGCATCCCCTTCTCTGCTATACAATCCCTCAGGAGAGCCATCTTGCCTTGCCAAGGTTTTCTCGCACAAGAAGAACTACCCATCATATGCATGATCCCAATCAATAGTTTACAAAAATTATTAAGGTCTCATCTTCCTTTTGGTCACTTACCCTTCAAGCGTAGGCTCAGGCATCCCCTTCTCTATTATACAGTCCCTCAGGTGATCTATCTTGCCTTGCCAAGGTTTTCTCGCACATAAAGAATTCCAGAGACTCTATCGAGTCATACATTCAAGGTGTCCCTCATACTTTCTCTACCAATGAATCCCTCTAGCCTATGTTACCTCAACACAACATATTATAGGCGATCATGGCTTACCACGGGGTTCTCAAGGCTCAACAGTAGCCACTTTTCATGCTTTTACAGCTTGACAGCCTTCCAACTCAGCTAAAGTTAGGGAAGAAGGTTACTCTCCTTTTCCTAACACCATAATAGATAGGGATGACGGTTACTCTCCTTATCTCGACACCATAATAGATAGGGATGAAGGTTACTCTCCTTCTCCCGTCACTGTAATAGATAGGGGCGAAGGTTACTCTCCTTCTCTCGGTACCGTAATAGATAGGGGAGAATGTTACTCTCCTTCTCCCAGTCCCATAATAGATAGGGAAGAAGGTTACTCTCCTTCTCTGGGTACTATAATAGATAAGGATGAAGGTTACTCTCCTTCTCCCGGTAATTCATTCTTTACACAGGCAAACAAACTGTTAGTATCTATTTCATGCGATCAGATTATACTCTTTTTCACAGTTCTTCCTTAAACCCGAGATTTCAGTCTCTCATCTCTGCACTCTTCATAGATATTTTCCTTTCACCTGTATCATAGGTATACAAAAAGTCATGAGACATCATCATAAATTTTAAATTCAGAATTTCCTTGTAAATCTGTCACCTACAGATTTCCAATTCCACATTTTATTTCCATATTTGTTCCGCACAAGAACCAGATTCATAATTATGGGAATTTTCTTCCCATAGCAGTTTGGCTCAGCAGGAAATTGGTCTTCCTTATGGGCTTACAACGCTGGCATGTCCAAGACCCCTTTGCTTCCTTCACTTTCAACTTCAATCAACCAAACAAATTGTTAGCTTTTCCATGCACATACATTTTTATTTCACCTTTACAACGTGATCACAAACAATTTCAAAATTGTGCAGATTAACAATCCATCACATCTATGTAAACATAAGAAGGGAATCCCATTCCTTGCCTATGCCTTATTTCAACATACCAACCCTTTCAAAACGTAATTCAACATTTCAAAGGATGTTAACAAATGTGCCAATTATTCATGGCCACATTCACACTCAATGCACTCTTGCATTGTTTTCAAGTTCGTCACACTTTATGACAGATTCTTGGCCATGGTGTGTTGGAATTTAACCAACCTTTTCGTCATATGGCTTATTCATTTTCTTTCATTCTCACAGCAGAACCATATTGCCTACTATAGGTCGATCACGATCCCAAATCAGTACACATGAACTCAAAAGTTTCACATGAATGGCTTTAAGAATTCCTTGATTGGTCAATGCATTCATGACATATCAGTTCATGAATTATTCCAAGGGTTAGAAACAATGTTTACTACCAGAGGTTCATACCTCCATCATTCAGGTTATCCTTCCTGAAGCATACCTTACTTAGGTACCCAAGGCATACAACTTCCTTTCAAAATTTCATGCATAACACTAAGACAATAAAATATTTCAGAAGGGGTTCTTACCAAATCCCTTCATACCTTGTGCCACATAGGCATGAAAATATTTATACCGGTTCTTAGCTGCTAACACCCTCTTTCTGATTTTTACCTCATCAATGGTGCTTTATGGGGAATTTTACAACCCTGCCAACAATTTTTCAACCACAGCCTTCTCCTAGTCATCCTCTGCTTGAGGTTGCCCATCATTGGCAATTGTCTTCCTCAATAGCTCCAATTCCTTTCTATACATATCATGCATCATCATAGTCCCAATTACATTAGTTGTGTTATTAAACCAAATGCATGTATCATAACATTCAAATTCATAAAACATCTTCAAAATGTCCTAGCATATCTTTATGCACGTCATCACATTATCCTCAAATGTTTCCACAAGTGCAACACAAGAAGATTTCGATTGTATATTCAGTAATACAATCCTTATCACTATGGTGTCAAAACCTTTTTAATTTCATTAGCGTACCATCTTTCTCATCCAAGAGAAAACAAAATACTCACCAAGGAAAGAATTGAGGACTCTCCCCTTCTTCCAACTCTTTTTACATTGCCTAGGACTTCTCAACCCAGTCAAGTTATCTCTAAGGCCTCACTACCTTTTCTTAATTATGGCTTCAACCAAGCCTATTCAGTTAAACTTACTCATTTATTCATTTAATTATACGCAGGGGGTTTACTTTCCTTTTACAAACTATACCGGTTTCCACAACTGCTCTTTTAATCCTACGGCTCCGTTAAACAATTTAGAGTTCTAAGGGTGAGGAAAGTGTTCCTCCTTTTTCTCGCCCTTTACTTATGCAATCTACTTATTATTGTTACCTTTCTGCTCTTTTCCTGAGAAGCCCTGGGTTACGCTCATCCTAACTCTTAGGATACATTAACATGCTTTAATAGAAAAATCTTTTGCCCATAATGAATCATGAACCTGTGCATCCTACATGTTACCATTCAGTTATTAGAATGGTCAAGATTCATTATTAGTCTTCTATTCATTCCATGATGTTTTTCAAAATGTAATCCATGATTCAG
>SNQJ01S0094243.1:39559-67856 GCA_010110895.2 Picea sitchensis
TGCTTAATTCTCAGCAGTCATTAAGGTTGTGACTTTGTTTTCCTAATAGAGTCTTCACACAGTTCCTCCACAGGGAACTCCTTCAACATGCAACTTCCTTATTGCATATCCATTACTATTTGTAATGGCCTCAGTCGTGAGTTAACTTCAACAATTTACCAAATATCCCATAAGGAATATAAACATGCATATTTGTCATGTACCCAAATTATGTATCCATATATATTCTGGTTTTGTTTACTTACATCATACATGTGCATCACTTGCACATTTAATATCATTCATACCTAATTGGTATTACTATCACGCTTCATATTAGGAAGCTCCATAATGCATTAAACTCATGTACTCAAGCATAATTAAACACAGATAAGTATTCATCGTGCTAGCTTATTGCTTCCACTTTTTTCCAGGTCATTCACACACATGGACATATCAAGATTCTATATCCTTTTCCCAAGGATCTTCTCCTCATCCTTATGATCATGTATACACATTCATGTATAAGTAGGTGCATATATTGCACATTTTTACCTCATGCGTTCACTTGATAGTTTAATTTCATCATTAATGTCCTTTAGTTTGATATTTCAGTCACTTACAGGACTGATATCAAAGTCATATCTTGTATTGATGTTGCCTTTTCTCAAGGAAATAACCAACCAGGGTCACTTTCCTCTTTATGCGGCAATGTCTAACAAGAAAACCTTCTTGCCTCAACGTCCACAGGGCTTTACCCATCTCACTTTTCTCTAGTCATGAAGAATTATATACTCCGATTTTAATATAGAGCAGTAACTATAACTGCCAGGGATCCTACCTCATCCTATCAGATTGCTTTAAGCCCACAAGGATATTAACCATTATATAATCTACCATCATCAGCGCCTAAAGTTACAACTTCCCATGCTTAGAAGCAGTGTTACGAAAACCAGATCATATGTCCTTCGGGCTTCAATTGCTCTTGAAAGAACCCTGCCACCTTCAACTATCCACATTCAATCCTTATTATAAATGTTAATTAGCAAATCCCTACTCTAGTAAGAGTAGTTATCACTTTGACAAAGGGCTAAAGAAATTCTTCTGTTGAAATTCAACAAGAATTCCCAAAATCACAGGTTCAATCTGTAGTCCTTCTCCTCTAGTAGTAAATGCAGATAACAATACATCCTTACATGACTCGCACATGAGCCCAAGTTGGCCAAGTGTTGTAACCATGCTCTGATAACAATTTGTAACACACCCAAGATGGGGCATAAATTTTTTCTCTTTTCTTATAGGACATATTCTCCATCCATGGTTTCTAATTTGGGAAGTCGGGGAACCAGTCTGACCTCCCAGTCAAGGATATCTGATTATGAAGCGAATGAATCTCTAAGACCCCGATGGTCTCTCTCTATAATTAAATGTGGACCCTTTTGACTTTCGGGTGCAGGTCTAATGGTACCCGGGACCTTCCCTTCGTGCTTGGGAAAACTCTGAGTTTGGGCGCTAGCCCCTTTTCGGATAAGCCCCTCCTTAAGGTGACCTTGGGAGATAACCTCTTGAAAACACACAATTGCAGGCAAGGCGAAAGGTGGTTTGAAACCAAACTACCTTTCAGCCTGTAATTCTCCTAGAGCCTCCACATATCCTTTCTTCAAAACCATGGTTTGAATTGCGACCCGCCCTCAAATTTTTAAAGTTCGTGCATCTCCGATCCTCGCAAAACTATGGGACTGTCGATCTCATGATATTGATGGTGCCTCTGAACTGACAGCTCAGATCTATTTCTTTCAAATCTTCGGTTCAGATCTGACCTCTTGAAAATCAACGGCTATGATTTGTTTCAAAATTTCGGACTTCGAAATTATCAAGTCTGAAAAATTCCTTTCTTTTGTACGTCAATTTTTCGGAGTCGACGATTTTCAGACACATGTCCTTATCAATCAGCGACTCTGCCTCTTCTTCATGGGTTTTACCTTTCAACTAGATCAACGGTTCTATGACTCCTTTTCTCGATCAATAGTCGACATTTCCTTTGGGTCTCCGGACTTCTGAGATCTCAAATCTCAAACTTCACTTCCCCTCGAAGTAAGTGGATTCCTTCTGTGTGTCCACTTGAATCGAACAGTTGAGGCTTGCTTTGGGTCTTTAAATGAAATCTACATATTTATGCGACCTATCCTCTTAATCTGATGACTATTAATTACTTCGGGACTTTAGCTAGAATCCATCGATCTACGCCACATCTCTTCTAGATCAGACACTCCAGATTCACCTCAGATGATCCGATGTTTGAGATTTACTTCGGAAGATCTGACGACTGAGATCTAATTCGAATGATTGGACGATTGAGATTTACTTCGGCTTCTCTGTCTCTCTGAACTTCGGGAGTCTTAAATCTCAATTGAAAACTCTCGAACAGATTTCTCCAGAGTCCATGATCCATCACCACGCGTCTCTTTGGTTGTGGCGATCTAGATTCACCTCGGATGATCTGTCGCTTGAGATTTACTTTGGACGATATGACGACTGAGATCTACTTCGGATGATCGGACAGTTGAGATTTACTTTGGCTTCTCCGTCCCTCTGAACTTCGAGAGTCTCAAATCTCAACTGAAAACTCTCAAACAAATTTCTTTGGAGTCCATGATGTGTCGCCATGCATCCCTCTCGATGTGGCGGTCCATATTCAGTTCGAGTCTTCGGGGTTTGGGCATCTCAATTCTCAACTGAAACTCCAATGCAATTTACCCGAAGCTTGCGATCTATCACCATGTGTCTCTTTCTATATAATGGTTCAGATACCTTCGTCTCTTTGGCCCTTTGGTGCTTTTGTGCTTCGTCCCTTCAACGCTTCGACTCTTCGGCACTTCAACGTTTCGTCTCTATAGCTATCTGGGCTTCCACAGTTTCAAATCTTATGCACCCATTTCTCCAGAGTGATTTAAAATGAAATACATGATCTCTTGACACATATCCCCCTGGCGATCAATGACCAGGATTTACTTCAGTTGTTTTTCCTCCTCCTTGTCCAAAAACTTCCAAAGTTGTGGATCTTATGCCATGTATCAACCCTAACATTGGACGGTTTTGATTGACTTTGAAACTTCGGGACTTCACAAGTCCACTCTCATGTGCACTTTCAAAGGGTTAGGCCTTGTGCAATTTTGTTGGGATGCAACGACTGTTGGTCCTAGTGCTCAGATCTGATGGCCCAGATTTGATCTCCTCCTACGCGCTTTCTAATTGTTTGGACATGGAACCTAGTGGTCTAGATATTTCACAGTGCTCGATCCAACGGTCACTGTTGCTCCTCCTCCTGATATTTCTCTTTCTTCCCTGAGTTGGAAGATTTCATATGTTTCGAAGGTCTCGACCTTCGATTTACTTCCTTCGAGCCCTAATGTATGGGTCTCGACTTCCTCTTCCCTCCCGAGCTTATGAACTTGAAACAAGTTCGCCTCTTGGACCTCATTTGTGCTTCTGAAAAGTGCTAGTCTCTTCTGAGCTTGGTCCTTAGGGAATTTAGAATTCCCATGTACTCCTTACGTTAATGTTCTCATGTCAGATCGATGTTCCATGACCTTCCTCTATCCAATGGTCTAGATCACATCGCAACTCCGAGTTTCAGAAGTTTAATCTCACCAACATGCCATTCTCCCGTCACGCGAACTCCACTCTCACAGATCCGATGGTCAAGGTGGGTCTCGATAGATTCTTGGATATATGGTCTAGATCACATTGTGACTTCAGGTTTTAGAGGATCCGTCTCGTTCATGATAATTACCAACATTCGTCGATCTTGCGAAGACTGAAGAAGTCATGCGTTAACACCTACGCTCCTTCTTCCAATCTAGCGGTCGGGACAGACCTTGGATCCTCCCGAAAGGTCTCGTCCGTTCATCCTCCAAACAAAAGGATATTCCCTTTCAATACTTGAATCTTTCTATTCTTCCTGAGCTTCGTTATTTATGAAGGATGTAAGAGTGTTTCACTCTTTCTCCTGAACTTAACACTTAGAGGGGTCTTCTGCACAACTCTTGCGCTCCTTTATCAAGTCTAGAACTTAAGTGGTTCTCGGTCTCTTCTTGCCTTGTAGAGAGCCTGTGCATATCTCCACTACCTCTCCTGATCTTAACAAACTCTGTCCTCCAAGGAACTCAGAACAACTAGGAGGGTTGACATGCATACATGAAACTATGCCCACGGTCGACGAACTCGGAGTTCGTGGCTCTGGCTTAAGCCACCAAAGGATGCAAGCATTTAAGAGTATAAAAAAAAAACACATCCAATTCATACAATGTCCTACTTGCCTAATTACATAATAAATCAGACACAAAAAGGGTACAATATAAATCATTAAGAAAACATATCCATCCCTGCAAAATTCATAGGATATCCAACTTTAATTCACAATACCATTTAAATACACAAGATATGTGATTACTTATATATTATGGGTGGTATACAACTAACTGGCTACGGGTGTTCGTCCTTCCACCTGACCATAAGCTCAGAGGAATTCATTCTTAGCACTCTGGACACCCCCGTTCCAAGCCATGATATCACCAGGGAACTCTCACAGTTCTCAAGGATTCTTTCTCTGTTTCAGCTTCCGCTTGGATTCTGTTCTCTGCAAACTTTCAGAGATTTTCCATCTATGTTATGGCCCTGGGCGAGTTTTATCAGATGATCACTCAACATCAAGCTCACGACCTTCTGTTCCTCATCTGTTGGAGAGCTCCTACATTCTCCTTACGAATTTTCTTATATATTTTCCCCAGGATGGTTCTCGACCCATCCTGTTCCTTCTGTCAGAAGGGAACTTGGGTCAGCTTGGTTTGTCATACCCAATGGTACTTCAGGCTGACATTCTGCAGTCATACCATTCTTCCATTTATGGGAGTGGTTGATAATTCAACCACTGGTCCTTTCTTCATTAACTGATTTCTCTCCTTGGGATTCGAAAGAGATTTATTACCCCCATCAAGGGAAATTTGGGTTTATTTGATATAATGAGCCCTCTCATAGTTTTCACATTCTTTCCTCTATTGATATCATGGCGAGTACTTTCAAGGCTTCAGCCCCATAGTTAGTTGTTGGCAACTCAAACAATAATACATCAACACTGTTCACATGCCTTAGCATGGTAATCCTATTTTATGAATAATTACAAGCTAGGGGAGACAGGGATGTTACAAATAGACCTCATGTAAATCGTGAAGACTCTATTCACTCAGGAATATTGAGACGAAGGAAGAGATTACGAATCCGAGTTAAGGTAAAATTCCAGGGAGTGGAAACACCGAGAAAAAACAAAAAAATTGAGCATAAAAATTAATAGCTTAGCAGAGGTAAAACTAAATCTTTGAGCAGGGATTAAAGAAAACCATTACAACTACTATAATAATTAATTTCATAAACATAAATTAAACAAAAATAATGCAAATTTAACACGAGTACTGTAACTGACGAAATTTCTTGTTGGTGTTCACTGATAGCTGGCGTTCCTCCTATATTCTGCTTGCTAGTCACTGAGACCTCATCGATACCTCCCAGCCAATGCTAGGGGTAGTCTTCTTCTCCCTGAGCCTCTAGAGCCACAAAGGGGCCACACACACAAACCATAGAATAATCTAGCTTGCATCTCGCCTGAGAGGGTAGAGCTACCACTCTCTTTTCGAGATGGTTATCTGAGCTACCACAAGAAAAATCAGTAAATAAAAATCCGACAGCATAACCTTACGCATATGAGTCGTAATCCATACCCCTACATTTCCATTTGTTTTATATATTTCTCTTAGTGACTAGTTGCCAAAATGCACATTAAATTATTTTTATTAAATCATTAATAGGAATATTCTCCCCCGTACACTTGTCACCCAATCCCTTAGTTGCACCAGAAAATCATTTAATTAATTAAATCAATTTGCAAATTTCCCTCACCCACCTAAAAGTGTTCCTAAAAATGCTCATCGATGTCCCTTTATTCCCTCACATTCCCTTAATGACTGATGCCTTTCTTAAATATTAGTTGAGTTCATTTTCGGAAGGTTCTCTATACGAGATTCATTCTATGTTCCACATTCCCTTTGCAATTAATTTTCCCTTCTTTTGTCTAAGTTTGAATTTAGCAAGTTTTTCTCATAAACAACAATCAATATTTTAAAATAATTTAACCCTCCTTTAAATTATAAATTTAATTTTTTTTTTTTTTTAACCCCCCATTTGTCTTCATCCACCCTTTATTAATTACTTAATTAAATTTTTTTCCTCGTGTCCTACTTAGACCTAGAATTTAAATTCAACTAGGCTTAGCAAATTTTTAAGGGAGGGTTATAATTATAAACTTTACTCATACATAAATATTTTAAGGCTGACTAAGTCAAGGTAAAATATTGTTTTCTACGCACCTAGGTTCATTGACCCACCTGTGTTTAAACATCTCGGTGTGCCCTTCAAGATGCACTATGTGCTCCAAGGGTGTCACTCGCCTTTATTCATGTTTCATTTCCATGACGTTCCCTTCAAGACACATTACATGCTCCAAGGGTGCCAATCGCCTTTTGACTGATTTTGGTAGACGTATAACCCTTGGAGTCAAAACTCCATCAAGCAACCTTGTAGGAGACTAAGAGCCTCTAAGGAATAATCACCATACCTTATTGCATGCCCCTTAGAATATTCCTGAGCAACTGTCTCAGTTTCCCCTCACAACATCGTGGATCTCTTGAACTAGGTAATCGTTAACCTACAGTTCGATCCACGGTGGGAGTGCTAGTAGGTTTTTGTAGGACTTCTGCCACACCTCTCCCTCAATATCTTTGGTTGTCATGTGTGACCCCTTTACTCCAAATGTGAGTCTGATTAGCAAGCTATCGTCAGCCTGCATCCACCAATGAAACATGTCAGCGATCCATAAACAATATCATAATATACCAGTCATATGTCACATATGCAATAACAAAAATAATCAAACCATAAACAATCCACTCCCTGACTCGATCCGGAGTCCAAGGAGGTCCGCCGATACCATTGACATCCTCAATCTATCCAGAGTCTTGCATACTCAAGAGAAACCAATCAACATAACCTATCGATACAAATATATAATGAAATAACATATCACCATATCCACAACATCATCATAATCCCTAAGTGAAATAGTCAATCATATAGTGAACTAGATCACTTTCACGTAAGTGTCCTCAAAGAATAAGTCACATCAGGTGCATGCAAGAGTAGGATGTTACAAATTTATAAACTTAGAAGATCATAAGTACACATGAAATTATGAAAAAATAAACTACTTGATATATATTAACTTCAACACGTTGTTCATGGTTACAGAGTACAATACTGTGATAATCTTTGGCTCGAACAACTTTTCTTAGACACAAAGCTTATACTCAAACTTGTTTGACTCCTCAGTGGTTGTTGATTATCCTTCACAACTCTCTTCTTTCTACCTCTATGCATGTGTCATCGACTACTTTAATATTTGAATATATATTTACTGTGATTGAGACTTCTTACATAAGCTAACCGACTCTAACATTAAAGACAATCATTAATTCGACTGACTTTCAACTACTTAACTGAAATGTAGAAAGATAAAGAATGGATAAATTAATTAACTCCCCTACTTGCTAACTGGCATAGACTAATATTTTGTAGAAGCAAATATAAACTGATAAACTGTAGTTACAGTCTGACAGACAGAATGATTGATAGACAAATCTACTTACTGAAAAAATGACTATCTGAAAAAATTGACTAAATAACAAATCGGCAGAGACGTGAGCTCATCGACTTGTAATTACTATTTCCAACAGTCCCCCTTAGTTATAAGTAGGTCGGATTACAAAAATTACATCAAAAATTGAATTTACATTTTACTATCACTCCTCTGCTACTTCGCATACTCCCATACTACTACATAGATTCTGAAATCCATCTCTTGTTAAATCTTTTGTGAAAATATCTATGACTTGTTCTTTTGACATGCAAAACTCTAAACATATATCTTTGTTATTCACAAATTCTCTGATAAAATTATAACTTGTATCAATATGCTTAGTTTTATGGTGAAACACATGATTCCTTGATAACATGATTGCTAAATTGTTGTCACAAAATACTGTTGTTGGTTCTTGTTTTTGCTGCAACAAATCTTTTAACATCCTTCTCATCAAACGACTCGACAAGTTACACTTGTAGATGCGCCATAATCTACTTCTGTTGAAGAAATATTCATTTTGGGTTTCTTCGTTGATGTTGATGATACCATACATGTTCCAAAATGAAAGGTGTACCTATAGGTACTTTTACTGTCATCTATGTTGCCTCCACAATCACTGTCAATGTATATAATGAGTCTGAAATCTTCTAAAGTGGAGTACTTAATGCCAACATATTTTGCTCCATTCACATATCTCAAAATTCTCTTTCGTGCCTTCCAATGTGATTCTTTTGGGGTTTCCGTGAACCTTGAAATCAATCTCGATCCATACATAATATCAGGTCTCGTCACTGTTAGATACATAAGACTTCCTACCAGTATTTTAAACAGTGTGGGATTCACCTTGGACCCTTTATCTTCCTTTCTTAACTTCAATCTTGTTATGACAGGTGTTGGGGCTACATAGGAATTTTTCATATTGAATCTTTTCAATATTTCATGCGCATACTTATATTGTTATATAAATATATCAGTTTTGGACTGGTGAACTTCTATTCCCAAAAAATATCTCATAAACCCCAAATTAGTCATTTCAAATTCATCCTTCATGATTGACTTCAATTCTTCTATGCCAAAATCACTTGTAAAAATCAAATCATCTACATATAAGCAAACAATTAACATATTACCTTGTCTATTTTCTTTGATGTACAGTGTTGGCTCATTTTCACTTCTCTAAAATCCATTTTGTGTGAGTTAGGAATCTATCTGACTGTACCAAGCTCTAGGAACTTTCTTTAAACCATACATTTCTTTCTTCAATCTGTACACTTTGTCTTGTTATCCTAGAAACTCATAGCCCTATGGTTGTTCCACATATACTTCTTCTACTAAGTGTCCATTCAAAAATATTGACTTTACATCCATTTGATAAACTAGCATGCAATGTTAACACATCTCTAACTATGTCCATGCATGCAATTGGAGAAAATGTGTCATTGAAATCAATTCGAGGTTGTTGTGTAAAACCTATTGCAACTAACCTTGACTTGTGCTTCTCCACATTTCCTTATGCATCTTGCTTGGTTTTATAAATCCATTTGACACTTATCACATCCTTGTCTTCAGGTACATCTACAAACTTCCATGTTTGATTGTTCTCTATGCATTTGGTTTCATCATCCATGGCTTGATCCCATACATCATCTTTGACTTTTTGTTCAAAAGTTAATGGATCATCCATTTGTGAAAACAAAGAAAAAACTGAAAATGAATTTGTTGTGTCTTCATTATAGATGTCGCACAGACTTCTTGTCTTTCTTGGTAATAAACTTGATTTAAAGCTGGATTTGGGCATGTAGAACTACTCAGAGTACTTGCTGATGTTTGTTGCGCTCTAGCTGTAGAATGTGCACATGTTGTTCTTACTGGAGTATTTTTGTGTTGTGATTTGTGTCGTAGTTGTAGAAGGAACTACACATTGTCCTTTGGTTTTTACTAGAACCACTTCATCTTCTGTGTCATCATGCTCCATTGCATCAATAATTTTGACTATCTTTTATGTGCTTCCATCCCATGCTTCATTCTCCACGAAATGAACATTGCAGCTGATTATGGTTTTTCTTGAAATAGGATCATACAACTTGTATGCTTCTATGTCTTCGGAATACCCAAAAAATATACATTTATGTCCTTTATTGTCCAACTTCTTTCTCAACTCATCTAGAATATGTGCATATGCCACACAACCAAAAAAAATTAAGTGTGCCACATTATGCTTTAATCTTGTCCATGATTCGTGAAGAACTTTGTTCTTCAGAATCTTTGTCGGAATATTCATGTTTTATACTGTAGTTGCTACTGCATCATCCCAATACTCATTTGACAAATTTCTTGTATGAAATTCTCTTGAAATGTATTATCCCCCTCTGTCAGTTCTTAGACACTTGATGCAGTAACCACTCTGTTTCTCCACAAGTGACTTAAACTGGTGAAAACAACCCATTACGTCATATTTATGATTTAAGAAATGAATCCATGTCTTTCTTAAGAAATCATCAATAAATGTCAGAAAATAAGTACTGCCTCCTATAGATGGAGTTTTCTTTGGTCTAGAAATGTCTGAATGTATTATTTCCAGTGGATATTTTTCTTTGTAAGACTTTCCAACTAGAAATGATTCTCTATGTTGTTTTCTATAAATACAACCTTCACATATTCTTTCTATTTTTTCAATTAATGACAAAGCTTTTACCATATCCTTTGTGTGTAGCAGCTTCATAACTATAAAGTTCAAATGTACAAATATGAAATGCCATAGCCATGAATCATCTTGTACATAAGATTGAAATGATTCCTTCATTTGTGCATCATTTTCTCCTTTCTTGATACTACGCATACTATTTTCTTTAGAACTACGTGCAGTTTTTGCTGTAAATGTAGTTTCTAACTGTGCATATTTTTTTTTACCAATAACTAACACTATATTTTTCTTTTTGGTCGGGTTAAATGTCAATGGGAACATTTTGTTACTTGTCATCTGGATTCTCACAATAACTTGATTGCTTGGGCATTTGTCCATAATCACATAGTGATTATCTTCCATGTAGATTTGACATCCTTTCTGTAACAATTGTCTTGTGCTCATAAAATTATGCTTCAAACCAGAAACATAATATACATCATAAATAACTGTATGTTCTCCTCTCTTAGTTAAAAAGTTTATACTTCCTTTTCCTAAGACAACGAATTGGATATATGTTCCAAGTGTATCCTTGGTTGGGATTGACTCATCCAAACTAGAAAAAATTTATATGTTTCCTTTCATGTGATTACTGCATCCTAAATATAAATACCATATGTCACACAGACTTTCTTGAGCAATATTGCATTCAACGAGTGATACTATGGGAATTTATTCAGCACACACCATAAACATAGGGTTAGTTTGGTTATTTTCACTGTTTGATTTATCTTCACATTGATTGTTTTGATTATTCTATCTCTCCCTGCATTGATATGCATAATGCCCATACTTTTTATAGTAACAGAACTGCATCTTTGATTTATCTGTTCTCTAACCACTTGGTTGACTGGTATTTGGGTTTTGACCTCTTCCACCGGTGTTTCCAGGAGTGCTATTGTGTCCACCTCTGACATGAATTCTTCCTCTGCCTCTAGAGTTATCTCTCCCCCTTCCTCTTCCACGACTTATAGATGACTGCGTGAAAAATTCATTCTCTAATGACATACTTGACCTATTCAATCTGTGTTCATGATTAATAGGGGAAGCTTGTAGTTCATCTAGACTAAACTGACTCAAGTCTTTGCTCTCTTTTAGTGTGACAACTAAGGTATAAAATTTAGGAGGAAGACTCCTAAGTACTTTCTCAACAACTTTTATGTCTTCTATGGTTTCACCATGAGACTTAATCTGATTTATCAGGCCAATAACATGGGTATAAAATGAATCTACTGTATTTGTATCTTTCATTGACAAAGTTTCAAAATCTCTTCTAATAATTTGTAGTTTAGAAGTCTTGACTTTGTCCATACCTTGATAAGAGGTTTGTAATATGTCCCATGCTTCATTGTCTTTCTTTTATGATGCAAATATTGTGAGTATGCTCTCATGCATGGCTTGATGTATGTAAAACATCGCCTTTCAATCCTTCTTCNTATTTGTATCTTTCATTGACAAAGTTTCAAAATCTCTTCTAATAATTTGTAGTTTATAAGTCTTGACTTTGTCCATACCTTGATAAGAGGTTTGTAATATGTCCCATGCTTCATTGTCTTTCTTTTATGATGCAAATATTGTGAGTATGCTCTCATGCATGGCTTGATGTATGTAAAACATCGCCTTTCAATCCTTCTTCATTTGATATTTCAATACATCCTTCTCAGCTTGTGTGAGTGCATTATATGTTGTCTGATCTATTGGTTCTACATATCCATTCTCGACTATCTCCCATACATCTTGACCTCGGACAATGCCTTCATGGTGAAGGACCACAACTCATAATTATTCCCTATAAAAGTGGGAGGTTTCATATTTGAAGTAGAAGCGATATTTTACTTAACAACAAAGATGCTTCTCTGACAAATTTGTGATTAAACTGCTCTTGATCAACCTTCTCTGGTACCAGATCTTTGATATGAAGAATGCATACCATTCTGCACAGTTCCGTCTCAAATATTGCTCACTATAAAACTATGTCACTGAACACTCATGACTTACCATGGAGTGCACATGTTGCACGATTTACTGTGCACTATTAGTAAAACACTTAATGTAACAATTTCTTTGTAATGTAGCCGAAAATTTACATAAATAAAAAAAAAAATTGATAGGTGCATTGATACTTCTTACTTAATCGTCTTAACCTATAATCACTAATAACAAGTTGATATCCTTCTTGTGAGGTCATACTTAGTACATTAACTCGGTACATGCCACAATAGTCGTCTCAACAGGCTAGAGATTTATCTATCCTTGAGAGGACTGTAATTTGGTTAATTCCTCGGGTCTATAGGGAAAACTACTCCAACCTAGATTCTACTTTTAAACAAAACTAAAAATCTTCCACTTCATATCTAATGAAGGAGTACCACACAATATTTCCTTACAAATGTACTTTTTCTTATCTATAGTTTTAAACTTATATATCAATACTCATTTGTAAAATACGATGGACATATGCTCCTTACCACAATCCTATATAGGTATATACATAGAAATAACCTACGTTTATAGCCAGGCAAGGTAGTGTAATTTCATGAATCAAATATTTATGCTAGTTTATGTTTTCTCCATAGTTTCTAATGTTACCCAAATGAGAACTATATAGATATAATTTAAGAGTCATGCTCTTACTGAAATGTGCACTTTAACTGTAACATGAAAGGTTGTTCTTGGAAGTTTCTCTTTTTTTAATACCTTAATATGGTATTTGGAGGGAAATTAACATACACCAGTTGTAAATATCAGGCCTTGATCCATACGATACATAACCCTGAGGGTTGAGATTCCATTGGAATGACAAGTCATAACTCTAGACCTGACAACCTATTGAATCTTACCTCAATCCTTCTTTCCAGCTCTATCAATGTTGTCTTAATGGCAGGGATTTGCACTGACCATCATTAACGTTTGGTTAAATGCGAAGTCAGACTGGCTCGTAAATTTCATAATGCCTTTGTTCTTGAAAGTTATTAGGGTTCTACAAAGTACTGATCCTAGGTTTTTGTGACCAATGTGGAGGTGCCAAGCATCTTTAAACACATGGAAGTGTACCCACGCATCCCTTCACCATTAATCCAAGATGTGATAGGTAGTCGGTAACTAAGTCTCACTTTCTTTTGGTGCTTACGCATTTTCGTAATACTACCTGGTGTCAATCTATGCAAGGTTTCTCTATGTGAAAAGAAAACAAGGTGGAAATGTGACCCGAAGGTTACTGTTCTATGTAATGCAGGAGGACGGATGCATGACCATCTAGTTTTCTCCTTCACCAGGTAAGTTTTCATCTACTCTCACGATTATGTTGTCAAGTATAATAGGTAGTTCGAAGGGTCAGTTGTTAATGAGAGTCTCTGTATCTATTGGTTGAGTTTTTCTTATCCTGTGTTTCCTGGATATTTTCTATCCCCATTTTGCGTATTGTATAACTGTAACCCATCCTCTAGCGGTCATGATATTAGCTTACCCTATGAATGCAACCACCCTCCACTCGTGATACTCGTTGAGGCTCTGTATGAAGTTTACCCAGCCAGCTCAATAAAAAAAATAGGGATAGCCTCGTCGCATTGCTAGGTTCTTTTTGCTTTTACTGTCGGCAACAACCATCCCCAGACTTCTTCTTAAAGATTAATCTGGTAAGTTTTTGTTGTTGTCATTCATGGCATGCCAAACGCCGAAACCCCATGGATGAAATCTACTCGGAACTTCGACAGTACTCTTAACGTTTCATATAGGTAGTGTCCTGTGGAAGTGACAATTTATTATTATTTTATGTGGGTTCTGTCAAATTTATACTTTGCAAAAATCATGAGGGTTTTTACTGGTAAAATCGGGACCTCGACTTTTCACTCATACTTGAGTTTCCTTTCTTTGTTTTTTCTTTTTATTTTTCATTTGGGTTCATGACCTTCCTCTCGCCTAAGGATCATACTAGGTTAAATCTCCTTGTATATATAGATTACAAACTTTCTCTTCTTGTTTTGATTAAGTCACGAGCTTTCGAACCCTTGACTCTAGAAGACGTTATGCATCCGACTCACTGTGCAAATATTACGTGTGTGAATTAGTTTCTATCGTAAATTCAATCCTATAAATGTGACAAGATTTTCCTTGCCGTTGTGTAGATTTAATAACTAGATCGAGTTACCTTGTTCGAACTTGAACGGAAAAAGTTAGTCTTAAAACTTTCACTGTGGGAAATTGCTCTAGAATTTAAACAATTTAAATATTAGTGTAGAGGGCATGTGGGTTTATAAGTCCAGAATTATGTTCTTGACCGCATTTTCTTTATGATCATTTTGTAAGTTTTTAATAAAAGTGAGAACAATAACTCGCAACCTTACCTGCAGTTTTTATTGGGAAATTCTGTGGGATAATTTTATACTGTGTAAACTTTTTAGTTTTGGTTATGCATTGTAGCTTACATATTTAATAATGTTCCATCTGCCTGTTATCTTTTGAGCCATTGATTTAGTATTTCGGCTCTAACTTGATTCAAGTAATTTTCTATGTGCCTATATTTCTGTGTTCGAAATAAAACTTGACATCCCTTTAGCATAAAACATATCAAATGTAATATGAACAGGGCGTTAGATGTCTCTGTGTGACATGTATGATCTGTATGAATTGGTTAGATTATCAAAGTATTAATGGTTTGGCATTATTTTCCTTGCTTATGTACAATTCCAAAATTAAGACTTTTGGTTACCAAATTAATGATGGGACCCCTATTTACTTTGCAAGGGTACCCATCATACCTTTTTGGTTCCACTCCTCCCCTCAGACCTGTGGGCATTTTTCTCAGTGACGTCGATGGGAAGCACTCACGCCCAAAGTCTCAAGCTAAGTACTGTTCTTGTAATTGAAATTTTATTCTGGCATTAATTAACCCTTAACACTGATTTACTAATTCTCAATTCTTTCATTTTTATAGGACTTACTCACTCTACTCAACTGGATCCACGAGCTCGCTGTGCTCAAAAGGTACTCGAGTTCTGACTCTCGGCGTTTAAGTCTCAGTTTCCAAGTTTTGTTCATAGTGGTACAGAGTGCCATGTTAGGGTACTAGTATTATGATAGATTTTTTTCTAGGGTTCCCTAGATAACCTGGTTAATTGTATCTTAAATCCTTCCTAGAATAAACAGACCGAACAATTTAGAACAGGGGAGAAAAATCTTAACAAGAAGGTCTCTGATTTAAACAATATGATGGCATGCATTACTATATACTAGAAATTTTTCTTTTGGGTTTGCTACCATAGAGAGGACTATAATTTTCTATGTCCTTTAAATAGACTTTTGATAAAAAGTATTTGAATTGTATATAACTCAAGAGGTCGACACACTACCTTCTGTGTGTGAATATGTTAGATATTTTGTACAACTCTATGCAATTTAAATATACAACAATATATATAAGTATATACACATATATTTATCTCCTTTTGTGTTTTTCTTTCAGAATTCATTTAGCCTTTACAATAGGCCAATAACCCTCAAGCTAAATGTCTATACCTATCTATAAGTATATGGTAACGTTTATGATTTGAAGCATTAATTCTGCATCATTTAACTTGACTGCACATTCTATGTATGCATATATTTACATAACTCAACTTATTTACAGTCCACATACACAGTAGCTTGCTTACTTTACTAAAAGAATAAAATCAAACTATACAGACTGATCCCACAATTCATTTTATTCTACCAGCTAAAAACATAAACAATTCAACAAAACAATAAGTAGAGGTACATATTTGAACAAAGTGTTGGGACAACAAATGGAGCAACCAAGTTCCTCCCAACCATAGAAAAAAAACACCAATCTACTTGCTCCGTTCACCCCCTAGCCTGACCATGAATCCATCGAAACTCCTCTTTCGCTATAGTCCTCCTTCAGATCATAAATTCTCCTTGCCTCACACTCAGAAAATAGTGCTCATAACAACAAGTGATATTATTCCCCCACCAACATACTAAGCAGCGTCCTGCCTCCTCTCATATGCTAATATATGCAAAAGCATCTTGTGCCTAGGTCTTTTCCCCTTGGGAATTTTCCCAGCTTTACAAATCCCTCATTTTCAAGGGCTTCCAATGGCCAAATTCCTAATTTTGCACTTGTAAAATTTAGCGCCGAGGTAGTTCAAGCTTGTTCCCCACTCATGGAGTCATGGTCAACTGATTTCAACCTCTGGCTGTTCCATTTGTCTCTCAGAAATAAATATAAAAAATATTTGTTTCTTACAAGTGTCATAGTCAAAGAGTTGGTTGGAAAAATCAAATCTTTTCCCAACAGTCACAATAATAAATTACAATTAACTAAATTCCAAATTCAGAATTGCCATAAATGGCAATAATTTTCCAAATTTGAATTTGCCAAAAACGGAAATAAATTCCTAAGTGTATTCAGACTTTAATAATAATTTATTTTTGGGGATATTACATTCTTCACATAGTTCTAATATTTAACACATGAATTTATAAAAACATCAAAAGCTCAGAAGTACACATGAAATTATGAACACAAAAACTNAGTAGCTTGCTTACTTTACTAAAAGAATAAAATCAAACTATACAGACTGATCCCACAATTCATTTTATTCTACCAGCTAAAAACATAAACAATTCAACAAAACAATAAGTAGAGGTACATATTTGAACAAAGTGTTGGGACAACAAATGGAGCAACCAAGTTCCTCCCAACCATAGAAAAAAAACACCAATCTACTTGCTCCGTTCACCCCCTAGCCTGACCATGAATCCATCGAAACTCCTCTTTCGCTATAGTCCTCCTTCAGATCATAAATTCTCCTTGCCTCACACTCAGAAAATAGTGCTCATAACAACAAGTGATATTATTCCCCCACCAACATACTAAGCAGCGTCCTGCCTCCTCTCATATGCTAATATATGCAAAAGCATCTTGTGCCTAGGTCTTTTCCCCTTGGGAATTTTCCCAGCTTTACAAATCCCTCATTTTCAAGGGCTTCCAATGGCCAAATTCCTAATTTTGCACTTGTAAAATTTAGCGCCGAGGTAGTTCAAGCTTGTTCCCCACTCATGGAGTCATGGTCAACTGATTTCAACCTCTGGCTGTTCCATTTGTCTCTCAGAAATAAATATAAAAAATATTTGTTTCTTACAAGTGTCATAGTCAAAGAGTTGGTTGGAAAAATCAAATCTTTTCCCAACAGTCACAATAATAAATTACAATTAACTAAATTCCAAATTCAGAATTGCCATAAATGGCAATAATTTTCCAAATTTGAATTTGCCAAAAACGGAAATAAATTCCTAAGTGTATTCAGACTTTAATAATAATTTATTTTTGGGGATATTACATTCTTCACATAGTTCTAATATTTAACACATGAATTTATAAAAACATCAAAAGCTCAGAAGTACACATGAAATTATGAACACAAAAACTGCTTGATATATATTAACTTCAATACACTACACGCAGTTACAGAATACAATACTGTGATAAGCTTCAACTCCAACAACGTTTCTTAGACTCAGAGGTTGTGCTCAAACTTCTTCAACTCTTGAGCTGTTGCTAGTTGTCCTTCACAACTATGTTCTTTCCACCTCTCTACATGTGTCATCTACTACTTTTAGATTAAAATATATATTGATTGTGACTGAGACTTCTTACAAAAGATAACTCACTCTAACATTAAATATAACCATTAATTCAACTCACTCTCAACTACTTAACTGAATTGTAGAAAGATAAATAATGATTCCATTAATTAACTCTCGTGCCTGCCAATTGACTTAGACTAATATTGCGTAGAATAAAATATAAACTGATGAATTGTGGTTATAGTATGATAGATAGACTAACTCATTGACAAATCTACTTACTGACAAAACGAATGTATGAAAAAATCGTCTGACTAACAAATCAGCAAAGACTTGAGCTCATCGACTTGTAATTACTATTTCCAACATTAATCTCTTAGCCGACTATTTTAATAAATTGAATCTTAGCACACTTACCTTACCAATATTTATAAAATGTCTGCTCAATAGGTCACCATACATATTTATCATTCTCTTTCTTTTTCCGTAAAGATGAGAAAAAAGTATGCTCAAAACATCTTCAAAGCATAATATCATTTACACAATTTTAAAATCCAAAAGCAAATGGACTACTAGATAACAACTATGAAATCTTAAATCAATTAAAACCCATTATCCTACTTTTACAATCCTCCGATTCAATTATGAAAAACATTTCCTCTATATATTCACCTGATGTGTCAACTCAACATTCGATTTTTTTGGTTCAAATCCAATCCATTAATTGGAATTCATTACACGTTTAATTCTTTTGAAATAAACTTATACTATAAGTTATAACCATGGCTACTAACTTCAAACATTTAAATTAATTAGTAATGTCTAGACACCATGTTGCACCCCTCAACTACCCATATCCACTCACGAAAGAAAGTTTTGTCTTAGTAAAAGACAATGTCCTTAAACCAACTTACCATTTCACAAACTACACATTGAGTCATTCACCCTATGTATAACATTACCTTATATTTTATGTGACAAAGTACACTCTAAAAATTAGAAATGTGAGAGTTTCAAAGTTGAAATCATACTTTGTAGCACTTCTTTTCGCAAAATCCAACTAAAGTAATAATATGCAAGTTCTAATCATACACAAAGAACTAAGAGCTAGCTATAAATATTTATATGAGATAGAAACATTCATAGTTTCATGTGTTTCATCGAAGAAAATCCCACCTGAATGTTTATACCATTTTCCATTTTCTTTTGTAAGAATCTATATTATTATGGACATAAATTATATATAACATATATGAGAGGTTTTGCAGTCCCATTTACACAAAGACCATGACAGTCCTTATGGCTCTATTTCTCAAAAACCAAAAAATAAATCCTGAGGTGAAACTAGGTTTTAACCAGTTTGAAATTGACATATTTATCTAGTTTCAGTTTGACTACACATAAAACCATCTCAAAAATCCTATGTAGCATACTAATCAGTAAGAAAAAACAGAGAACAAGATGCCACTAATCATGTTGAACCTGAGAGCTGGTGAGGTCCAGGGTCTCGACTAACAACAACCAACATTTAAGGTCTAGACACCAACATAGCTCCTTGCAGGAGGGACAAAGTTACCCCTTAACGTTTGGAAAGAAAGGTGACTACTTCAGTTATTCTGGACTTCCAAAGCTTTCTTCCTATTCTTCAATTAATGAAAATATTTCTCCTTGGAAAGCATACCCATGGCCACCATGGTTTTGGTATGCCACATCTGAAGGATTCTGTAAAACATTGAATCTGGAGGATTCTGTAAAACATTGAATCTCGGGTTGGGACCCCAAATCCGATATGAAGCTTCCAACCTTAGCCTCCACTTCATCATCTGAATGGAATTCTCTGATTTGACAAACTTCTTCTTCAAGCTCGTTCATCCTGCCTTTATCTACCTCTTGTACATAGTCTCAGTCACATCAATGGAAACTTCCGCTGCATGAGAGGGATGAGTAGAGTGAAGACGGGAATTCAGCCACATCAATGGAAACTTCCGCTGGATCAGAGGGATGAGTAGAGTGAAGACGGGAAGGCTTCCTTCCTCTCGGGGCCATTTCCAGGAACAAGTAAACTGGAAATAGAGGTAAGAGAAGTGGGAGAGAAACTCACATAACCAAGGAAAAAAAGACGTAAGACACTGCCCTCGCAAAGTCAATTTTGCACATTTATAATTAGAATGGAACCCTGAGGGTGGCCCCAATCAACTTCCATTAACGAGCTCGTCATGAGGGGGGAGTTGATTGTCGATCATGGGTTCATCCTCATCACTTTGCAGCAAAGGATGCTCCATGGCTGAAGAACGTTTCCCACCTCCATCGTTGCTGTCATATTTGAACCTCGAGACCGTGTAACCCTTATAACCATCATGCAGACGCAAGGCTGGAATAAGGTTACTCTCGACCTCTGTCTGACCATGATAACCCAACAACCTTCCTGGGTGTGATAAGAACATAACGTGAACAGGGTGGCGTCTGAATCGTCTGCTGGAGTGACAGGTGTAAAGTATGGTTGGAAGCCCAGAGCCCATTTGTTTTCTTGGGCAAGGTACCTCCTCGAAGCATAATGCATAGAGCGGCATAGAAGATGGAATTTTGAGAAGGTAAACGAGTTATTAGTGGCGAGTTTTAGAGAGGAACAAAAGGAAGAATATGAAAGGGGTCATAGAGAAGAGAGGGGAGTTTACACATAGAAAATGGAGAAAAAAGAAAAAATATATAGTGAAGAATATAGAAGTTTAAAGACGTAATAGAATATTCACAAAAGAAGTTTAATGTAATGTGTTTTAAGTTAAACGCTATGTAATTAATATCGCCATTAATATCGTGGTTGATACTAAGACTAGCAAAGAAAAGAAACTAGTACACATTCTTTATAATTTTAATAAGAGTGCACATTGTTTATAATTTTAAGGAAAAAAAAATCGTGTGTAGATTAAGTTATGCCTTTTGAGTGATTAGGTAGGAGGTGGGGTCTTATTTCTTCATTTATTATTAAATATTTTAAAATTGTAATTATAGGAAAGAAAAGAAACTAGTACACATTGTTTATAATTTTAATAAGAGTGCACATTGTTTATAATTTTAAGGAAAAAAAAAATCATGTGTGTAGATTAAGTTATGCCTTTTGAGTGATTAGGTAGGAGGTGGGGTCTTATTTCTTCATTTATTATCAAATATTTTAAAATTGTAAATATTGGTCTATGAGAAGTGAAAATTTTGATTATAAAATTGATTTGAAAATTTTGATGACAAAATTGGTTTCAAAATTTTGATTATAAAAGTGAGAATATTGATTTTCAAAAGTATATATTTTTTAAATTAAAGTGTGAATTTCAAATATTTTTTATTCTAAAAGTGTGTTTTTTTTATTAAGAAAGTGTCGATTTGAATTTCAAAAGTGTTAATATAAAATTTCTACAATTTGCATTTAGATTCAATAAATATATATGTATATCTAAAATTAGTGTACAACATTTTGTTTTTTTACGTGCATTCATAATATCATTATGACATGCATTGCTAAATATATAGACATGCAAAAAAATAAAAACAAGTGATGTCAATCATTACATTACAAAGTTTCACTTATTCATAAATATTTAAGGCAATGTACAATAAGGTTCCATATAAACAAGATTATGACCATGTTCCTTTTTACCAACTTCCTCACCTTAAATGAAAACACTATAACTTTTTTATTATGGCAAATTTATTCACAAAATCCACATCCCACTTTATGACAAAAGAGATAAATTACAGTTTTTAATTAAACTATTAATTTATTAGTTATTACATGTCACACCACGAGTGGGAAGAAATCATAACTCCATGAGATGATATTTACATTAGCTTGAAGCTCAATAAATATACAAAATACAATTGTTGGTCTTCACCAATGTACGACTCTTCTTATCACCTATGATGATTCATATGTACATTACTATTACAACCACCACAATTCTAAGGATTACATGTCCAACCTCGCCCCCCATTAATCTGGAGGGGTGTGTGTGAGTCCAAACATTGTTCTGAACTTCTCAATTTTTTTTCTTCCAAACGCTTTGGTGAATATGTTTGCAATTTCTCATTTGTGGAACAATGTCTCAAGTGAATAGTCTTGGCATCTACATGATATCGAATCAGGGGACACTTTTTGTTGACGTTCTTAGTTCAATCATGGAATCTGGTAATATTGGCCAACTTGATTGCAAAAGTATTGTCAACTAGAAGAGGATTAGAATTCACTTGTTTCTGTTTCAAATATTCAAGTGTTTTCTTGAGCCACAATCTCCTTTGTCGCTTACGCAAAAATTCATGGTTGAGGCAAAATCATTCACAACAGAGTATCTAAACCAAGTTTTTACAAGAGAGGATGTAACTAACGTCGATCAAATCCTTCTGAGTCAGGTAAGTTGTAAATAATTTTCTAAAACAACTATATAAGCACAATCTACACAACTATTTAAGTGTCACATATATAATTTTCTAAAACAGGTATATAAGCACAATCTACACAAGCAATTTATTCCACCTTTTTTCAAATTGGTTTTAGGAAAATTATTAAATCTATTATTTTGGAAGTCAACAAATTAATATTTGAATCAAATTCTATAAAGTTTTGGGTTACCAACTGGTTTTTCTCTCTAATTATGGTCATGTAATTTTAGTGTTAATGATGGGTACCTCCATAACTAGGGAAATTGTTTTTAGATACCTTGATAACTATGATTTTTTTTTTAATCTATAAGTTTTAGAACAAAATAAACTAAAAATATAATATCAAAACTAAAATGAGAAAATGATATGTGAGTGGATAGAGAATTCAATGATAAAATTACCTTTTCTCACATGGTGCTAATTTTTCTTCTGTTGGAAATGGGTTGTTTGACTCCAGGTTTCAATCCCCCATAAGAAAATCATCTATACATTTGGTTTGCCTAGAATTATATTCCTATGTCTAACCATTTATGATGTTTATATAATAATTTGTGTGTGTGTGTATATATGTTTATCAAAATGTAGAATGTTAATTTGTTGGCTTGCAAGTGAAAGAGTTTTCAAATTTCTTTTACATGTTGGAAGATGACTCTCCATATCCAACTTGAAATATTTTCTAGCTAAGAGTTCAATTTCATTAAATTCAAACTAATAAGTAAGAATGACTAAGAAATTGTGAATTACAATTTCAAAAATGTGATTATTGGTGTATCTAAAGCGGAAAATTTAATTCCAAAAGGGTGAATATTGGTTTTCAAAAGTGTATTTTCTTATTATGAAAGTGTGAATTTCAAATATTTTTTATTTGAAAAGTCCGAGTTTTGATTAGGAAAGTGTCAATTTGGATTATAAAAGCCTCAATATTGAATTCCTACTATGTGTATTTAGATTTTAATAAATATACATGTATATCTAGGATTAGTGTACAACATTTTATTTGTTTATGCTCATTCATAATATTGTTATGGCATGCATTGCTAAATATTTTAAAATTGAATATATGCAACAAAATAAAAATTAGTGATGTGAATCATTGCATTACAATGTTGCACTTATTCATAAATATTTAAGGCAATGTACAATAAGGTTCCATATAAACAAAATGATAACTATGAGTCACTCCTTTTTATCAACTTATTCACCTTAAATGCGAACACTATGACTTGTTTATTATGACAAACAATATAACTTGTTTATTAGGAAAAAATTGTTCACAAAATCTACATGCGAAGTCCAGGAGAGGAGAGAAATTGGCATTCAATAATTCAATCTAAGGAAAATTATAGTTATTAATTAAAATCAACAACTAATTTATGATTTACTACATGATAGAATCACTGAAATGTAATGAAAAATAAATAAGTTCTTGATTCAAGGAAAGTATCATTCACTGGAATCACTCTCACTCTCTCCATTATGTTCAACATGTTATCGTTGTGCCTTAATTGCTTCAAATCCATTCCTATTTATTATTGTTGTCCATCAAGCTATCTCTATCATTTTGGCATTTAAAAATTAATCCCTTTGGTTGTCATAAACATTTTGGATCATCACTTAATATTTTGTTAACTAATCCTACAGGACTGTGTTAGTTAACTGTGTCAATTACATTTAGTTTATTGTATGTTATTTAGTTACAAAGACTGAACCGTATCAACTATTTGTATAAATTCCATACTTATTTCAACATGAATAATAATTACTACTATGGATTTTATTCACGGGCATGTGTACAATGGTATCAAAGATGCATTTTTTTTTTAAACTCCATGCTTTTCTTTCTTTGTAAGTTTCTTGTCGTTGATCTGGAAATTTCTCTCTAGTTTTAAAACTCCCTGTTTTCTTTCTTATAAATTTCCTACCCATGCTGCTGGTTCATAATGGAAGATTGAAGATTTGTCTATTGTTTGGAAGCGTCGAAATACTACTCTGTATTGATCACTGAAAAAGAAGAACCGGTGGAATCGTTGAAGTGATCAAAGATCTTGAACTATGTAGCCTACTCTTCCAAGGAAAATCGTTATTTCTAGTGTGTGAAAGATTTGTTGGGAGCGATATGTTTCTTTGTGACTAAAAGAAGATACAGGGATCCACTGTGAGCAGTCTACAGAGTCATTGTTCAACAGGCAAGGTCGAAGGTGTGCTTGTTGTGAGATTTCTTTAATTATTTGCAAGTGGAATTTCATTTACCCAGATTACACATTAGAATGCATTCATTAATATCGATTATGGGAGTAGTTCTCCCCAGACAAGAAAATTACCAAGAATGGTTTCGGAAAATAAAAAATACTCTTATTTTTAATGATTTATGGGAGGAAATTTGTGAAGGCAAGGATGACAATGAGTTAGAGCAACCTATAGATTCCAGACAACTTGCAATTTGGAAGAGTAAAGATAAAAAGGCACATGCTTTAATTTCTTCCTTGGTCACTAAAGAGGTAAGTAGACATATTATTTCCAGCACCACAATGTTTAAAGCATTAAAAAAATTAAAAGATCTTTATGACTCCCATTCAGAGCTAGAAATTATACAATTGTTCATGAAGTTGTTTAATCTAGAATGAAAGATAATAATCCCATGAATTTAGCTTCTGAAATTAAATATTTTTTTCATGATATTTCTCAACTGGTGTCAAAGTTGATTTACAACTCACTTCATTTATTAAATCCCTATATCCTACCTATTCTCACTACTTAGAGTCTCTTCAATCTAGTGGATAGATGAAATCCATGACTTTTGATACTCTTGTAGACAAAATTTGTTGAAAGAGAGAAAGATTTTGGGAAGAAGGAATATTTTTCCATTTCCACAGTTGAAACTTTGTGTCTTGCACAGAAAGAGAAGAAACCTAGAGGTGAGTCTGAAATATTTGACCATAGTAATAGAGGTCATGGTAGGAGACCATTTAGAGGTAGGGGGTGTCATTATCATCAAGGAGACCAACAACAAGATGATAGAAAGAAGAAACATTTTCAGACTGATAAACAATCTCTTAAGTGATATAGGTGTGGTAAACTAGCTCATACCTCTTCTCATTGTCGCACTCATTGGGAAAGGATTAGTGAGAAGAAAGAGAAACAACCTCCAGAAAAAGGAAAACCACTTGAATCTTCCCACTATATTGTTGCACATTGTAATCTTAGTATCAATGAAGTTTTTAGCACTTCTTTTGCTTCTTGGGAAGACACTTGGATTTTAGATACTAGAGCCATTTTCCATATGACCTTTAGGAGAAATTGTTTTGAGACATTTAGTAATCAAATTGATGGAATAGTTCATTTTGCTGATAAGTCCAAGTTAAAGCCTTCAGGAATTAGATCTATTTGACTTCGCTTACCAGGACTTGTTGATTATATTTTTCATGATGTTCTTTACAATCATCAATTAAAAATAAATATGATCTCTCTCATACATATTAGTCATCAAATACATTCTATACATATGTTGGATGGTATAATTGAAATAAGAAAAACATCTGATCAGGTGATTGTTGTGACCGGTGTTGAAGAAGACAAAGTTTTTAAAACTTAAAGGGACGTCATCTTTTTCATCTAATTCATCTTTTTTGGCTTAGCATATTGATACTTTGTCTTCCATATTGTTGTGGCATGCTCGTTTTGCTCATATTAATTATGATAGTATCCGGATTATGAAACAGAAAGGTATTCAAGGGCTTCCTACTATTCCAAGAAAGCTTTCTCCATGTAATTCTTGTATTTTAGGCAAGCATTGTAAATAGCCTTTTTATGGATCTACTTCTCGAGATTCCAGTAAGTTAGGTCTCATACATTCTAATTTATGTGGGCCCATGCCTGTTCAATATGCAAATGGTAATAAATATCTCTTGACTTTGATTGGTGACTACACCAGGATGTGTTGGGTTTATTTGTTGAAAGAGAAATCTCAGATTTTTGCAACTTTTAATAATTTTAATTTATGGATTACAAATGAAACTCAACTTAATATTGGCACTCTACCATCAGATTATGGTGGAAAATACACCTCTAATGCATTTGAAAAGTACTTTCAGGATAATGGTATTAAACATCAGACCACCATCCCTTATACCCCACATAGAACACTGTAGCAGAGCGCATCAACAGAACTTTGCTTAATATGGTAAGGTCAATGATGTTTTTTCGGAATGTCAGGTTGATGTTTTGGGGAGAAGCAATACTTTGTGCCTTTTATATTCACAATCAATTTCCTTCTACTGCCATCAATAATAAGTACCCTTATGAATTGTGGTATAATAGTCTTCCCGTTGTTCAACATTTCAGAGTTTTTGGTTCTCCATGTTATGCTTTAATTACTAAACAACATCGTGACAAATTGGGTGAAAGAAGTCACAAATGTATTTTCTTGGGGTATTCTAATACTTCTAGAGCTTATCGATTGTATGATGAGGAAAACAAGAAATTTGTTGTTTCGAGAGATGTTATTTTTCTCGAATTCGCTAAAGATGCTTCTACTATTAATAGACAACTCAATCAATTGGATAGATTCTCTTCCAAGAAGTTTTATTATGAATGGGATAATGATATTCCACATCTTGAAGGGGGGATTCATATTCTAGACCCGTCTGTGGATTTTCCCTCAACAACACCAGAGAATGAGACCAAGTAAAAGAATGAAGAAAAATTAGTTGATAGCAATGTTTTTGATCCTTCAACAACAACAGAGAATGAAGAAAAATTAGTTGATAGCAATGTTTTTGATGATAATAATATTTTTGTAGAAGAACAATTGGTTGATAATAATGTTTCTACTGAGGAAATATTGGAGGATAATAATGGTCGTCAAGAACCTATTTCAAGGACTCTTGAAACTGATAAAATATTGTAGTAATCAGTATGCAGATCAACACGAACCAAGACAATGCCAAAAAGGTATGGTGAATTTGAGTTAAACTTTTATGTTGTTAATGAACCTACTACTTTTGAAGAAGCCACTAGTTGTAATGAATGGAAAGATGCAATGCAGAAAGAGTATGATGCTCTTATTAAAAATGGCACTTGGAGGTTGGTGGATCCTCCTATTGGCATCAAACCAATAAGTTGTAAGTGGGTTTATATAATTAAGTATAAAGCTAATGGTTCACTTGATAAGAAGAAAGCATTACTTGTAGCAAAGGGGTATGCACAAAAAGAAGGTATTGACTATACCAAAACATTTTCCCCTACAACAAAATGGGGCTTTATTATAACTTTATTTTCTCTTGCAACTCAAAAAGGATGGAAAATACATCACATGGATGTAAAAACTATCTTCTTAAATGGAGATTTAAAAGAAGATGTCTATATGTTGCATCCATAGGGTTTTTTTGTTAAAGGAAAAGAGCATAAATTATGAAAATTGATAAAATCGTTGTATGGTTTAAAACAAGTACCTCGCACATGGTATGGAAATTTAACTGAACATCTTCTCAAGTTGAATTATAAGCATTTCAATCTAGATGATGCAACTTTATTTGTTAAGAAAGTTGGAAGATCAGTTGTATATCTAGTTGTTTATGAAGATGATTTGCTTATCACATGAAATAATGATGATTATATAGCGTCGATTAAAAAGAAGTGGAAAAAGGTTTTTGATATGACAGAGTTGGGATTACTACATTATTATCTAGGAATTGAAGTAGATCAAAAACCAAAGCACATTTTTATTTCTCAGAAGAAATATATTGGATAACTATTGATCAAATTTGAGATGAAGGATTGTAATCTTGTTTCTACTCCATTGGAGCATAATCTAAAACTTACCTCAAATGAAGGTAGTTCATTTGAAGATCCAACAAAGTATAGACAACTTG
>SNQJ01S0094243.1:76891-99940 GCA_010110895.2 Picea sitchensis
TTACATTAGTAATGTTATTTTATTTATGTCGGATTTATTCCATTAGTTGTAATTATACCTCCTAGTCTCCTATATATACCAATGAGACATTTTCATTTGGAATCATCTTGTACTTGAACATTTATGTGGGGTAAAAGGAGGTTACCCCTTCAAAGAGGCTTATTATCTGAAATTCTCTCTTTTTCAAGGTGTTGAGTACTTATTCTGAGGTTTTTCTATGCTATATTGATATTTGGTTCTTAACATTGATGTATAGTGTTGGCTCATTTTCACTTCTCTAAAATCCATTCTATGTGAGCTAGGAATCTATCTGACTGCACCAAGCTCTGTTAGCTTGCTTTAACCCATACATTTCTTTCTTAAATCTATACACTTTGTCTTCTTATCCTATAACCTCATAGCCTTGTGGTTGTTCCACATATACTTCTTCTACTAACTGTCCATTCAAATATGTTTACTTTAAATCCATTTGATAAACTAGCCACTTGTACTACATGACAATGTCTAACACATATCTAACTGTGTCCATGCATGCAACTGGAGAAAATGTTTCATTGAAATCAATTCGAGGTTGTTGTGTAAAACCTCTTGCAACTAACCTTTCTATGTGCTTCTCCACAGTTCCTTCTGCATCTTGCTTGGTTTTATAAATCCATTTGACACTTATCACATCCTTGTCTTTAGGTACATATACAAACTTCCATGTTTGATTATTCTCTATGCATTTGATTTCATCATCCATGGCTTGATCCCATACATCATCTTTGACTGCTTCTTTAAAAGTTAGTGGAAAATCCATCTGTGAAAACAAAGAAAAAACTGAAAATGAATTTGTTGTGTCTTCATTATAGATGTCGCACAAACTTCTTATCTTTCTTGGTAGTAAAATTTCTTTAAAGTTGGATCTGGGCATGTAGAAATACTCAGACTATTTGTTGATGTTTGTTGCGCTCTAGGTGTAGAATGTGCACCTGTTGTTCTTACTGGAGTATTTTGTGTTGTGATTTCCGTCAAAGTTATAGAAGGAACTCGACACTTTCATGTGGTTTGTACTAGAACCACTTCATCTTCTGTGTCATCATGATCCATTGCACCAATAATTTTGAGTATCTTTTATGTTCTTCCATCCCATGCTTCATTCTCCACAAACTGAACATCACGGTTGATTATGGTTTTTCTTGTAATAAGATCATACAACTTGTATGCTTTTGTGTCTTCAGAATACCCAAAAAATATACATTCATATCCTTTATTGTCCAACTTTCTCAACTCATCTGGAATATGTGCATATGCGACGCAACCAAAAAAAAATTAGTGTGCCACATTATGCTTTAATCTTTTCTAGGATTCCTGAAGAAATTTGTTCTTTAGAATCTTTGTCGGACATATATTCATGTTTTATATTGTAGTTTCTACTACCTCATCCCAATAATAATTTGACAAATTTCTTGTAGATTCCATGATCTTTACAAAAGTTCTGAAATTCTCTTGAAATGTATTCTCCTCCGCTGTCATTTCTTAGACATTTGATTTAGTAACTACTCTATTTCCCCACAAGTGATTTAAACTGGTGAAAACAACCCATTACGCCCGATTTATGATTTAAGAAATAAATCCATGTCTTTCTTGAGAAATCATCAATAAATGTTAGAAAATAAGTATTGCCTCCTATATATGGAGTTTTATTTTGTCTACAAATGTTTGAATGCATTATTTCTAGTGGATATTTTTCTCTGTAAGCTTTTCCAACTAGAAATATTTCTCTTTGTTGTTTTCCATAAATACAACCTTCACATATTCTTTCTGTTTTTTCAATTAATGACAAAGATTTTACCATATCCTTTGTGTGTAGCATCTTCAGAACTACAAAGTTCAAATGTACAAATATGAAATGTCATAGACATGAATCACCTTGTACTTCAGATTGAAATGATTCCTTCATGTGTGCATCATTTTCTCCTTTCTTGATATTGCACGTACTATTTTATTTAGAACTATGTGAACCTTTTATTGTAAATGTAGTTTCTAACTGTGCATATTTTGTTTTACCAATAGCTAGCGTTGTATTTTTATTCTTGGATGGATTCAATGTCAATGAGAACATTTTGTTACTTGTCATCTGGATTCTTGCAAAACGTTGATTGCTTGGGCATTTATCCATAATCACACAGTGATTATCTTCCATGTAGATTTGACATCCTTTCTGTAACAATTGTCGTGTGCTCATCAAATTATGATTCAGACCAGAAACAAAATATACATCAGGAATAATTGTATGTTCTCCTCTCTTAGTTAAGTTGTTTATATTGCCTTTTCCTAAGACAACGAATTGGATATATGTTCCAAGTGTATCCTTGGTTGGGATTGACTCTTCCAAACTAGAAAAAACTTATATGTTTCTTGTCATGTGATTACTGCAGCTTGAATCTAAATACCATATGTCACATGGACTTTCTTGATAAATATTTCATTCAACAGGTGAGACTATGGGAATTTCTTCATCACACACCATAAACATAGGGCTAGTTTGGTTATTTTCACTGTTTTATTGATCTTGACATGTATTTTTTTGATTATATTGTCTCTTCCTGCATTCATATGAATAATGTCCATACTTTTTATAGTAACAACACTAAATATTTTATTTATCCATTCTCTAACCACTTGGCTGACTAGTATTTGGGTTTTGACCTCTTCCACCAGTGTTTCTAGGAATGGTTTTGCGTCCACCTCTACCTCTAGAGTTATCTCTCTAATGACATACTTGAACTATTCAATCTGTGTTCATGATTAATAATGGAATCTTGCAGTTCATATAGACTAAAATGACTCAAGTCTTTACTCTCTTCCAAAGTCACAACTAAGGTATCAAATTTAGGAGGAAGACTTCTAAGTACTTTCTCAACAAATTTTATGTCTTCTATGGTTTCACCATTAGACATAATATGATTTATCGGGCCAATAACATGGGTATAAAAGGAATCTACTGTATATATATTTTTCATTGACAGAGTTTCAAAATCTCTACTAATGATTTGTAGTTTAGAAGTGTTGACTTTGTCAATACCTTGATAAGAGGTTTGTAATATGTCCCATGCTTCCTTGGCTTGATTTTATGATGAAAATATTGGGAGTATGCTCTCATGCATGGTTTGATGTATGTAAAACATCGCCTTTCAATCCTTCTTCATTTGATCTTTTAAGACATCCTTTTCATCTTGTGTGAGTGCATTGTATGTTGTCCGATGTACTGGTTCTACATAGCCATTCTTGACTATCTCCCATACATCTTGACCTCAAAACAATGCCTTCATGGTGAATGACCACAACTCATAATTATTTCCTGTAAAAGTGGAAGGTTGCATATTTGAAGTAGAAGCCATATTTTACTTAACAACAGAGATGTTGCTCTGACAAATTTGTGATCAAACTTCTCTGGTACCAGATATTTGATCTGAAGCACGCATACCATTTTTCATAGTTCCATCTCAAATATTGCACACTATAAAACTTTGTCACTGAACACTCATGACTTACCATGGAGTGCACATTCTGCACAATTTACTGCGCACTATTAGTAAAACACTTAATGTAACAATTTATTCACACAGTACTAATATTTAACACATGAATTTATAAACACATAAGAAGCTCATAAGTACACATGAAATTATGAACACAAAAACTACTTGATATATATTAACTTCAATACACTGCACATGATTAGAGAGTATGATATTGTAATACGCTTCATCTCCAACAACTTTTCTTAGACATAGAGATTGTGCTCAAACTTCTTTGACTCTTGCGTTGTTGCTAGTTATCCTTCACAACTATGTTATTTCCACCTCTCTACATGTGTCTTCGAACACTTTCAAATTCAGATATATATTGATTGTGACTGAGACTTCTTTGAGAATCTATTCAAATCTAGCATTAAATACGACCATTAATTGGACACACTCTCAACTACTTAACTGAATTGTAGAAAGATAAAGAACGACTCCATTAATTTACTTCCATTCTTGCCAAATGAGTTAGACTAAGATTGCGTAGAATAAAATATAAACTGATGAACTGTGGTTACAGTCTGAGAAATAGACAGACTGAATGACAAATCTACTTACTAAAAAAATGACTGTATGACAAATTCGATTGACTAACAAATCGACAGAGACGTGAGCTCACCGACTTGTAATTACTATTTCCAACATTGATCCCTTAGCCGACTATTTTAATAAATTGAATCTTAGCACACTTACCGGTATTTATAAAATGTCTTCTCAGTAGGTCACCATACATATATCTCATTCTCTTTCTTTTTCCCTAAAGATGAGAAAAACGTATGCTCAAAACGTCTCCAAAGCATAATATCCTTTACTTAATTTTAAAATCCAAAATCAAATGGACTACTAGATAGAAACGATGAAATCTTAAATCAATTAAAATCCATTATCTTACTTTTATAATCCTCTGATTCAATTATGAAACATTTCCTTTATGTTCACCTGATTGTGTCAACTCAACATTCAATTTATCTTGATCAAATCCAATCCATTAATTAGAGTTAATTGCACGTTTAATTCTTTTGGAATAAAATTCTACTATAAGTTATAACCATGGCTACTAACTTCAAGCATTTAAATTAATTAGTAATGTCTAGACACCATGTTGCACCCCTCAACTACCCATGTCCACTCATGAAAGAAAGTTTTGTCTTAGTAAACGACAATGTCCTTAAACCAACTTACCATTTCACAAACTACACATTGATTCATTCACCCTTTGTATAACATTACCTTCTATTTTTTGTGACAAAGTGCACTGTAAAAAATAGAAATGTGAGAGTTTCAAAGTTGGAATCATAATTTGTAGCACTTCCTTTCACAAAAACCAACTAAATTAACAATATGCAAGTTTTAGTCATACAAAAAGAACTAAGATCTAGCTATAAATATTTAGATTACATATAAACATTCATAGTTTTGTGTGTTTCATCGAAGAAAATATTTCACCTCAATGTTTATACCATTTCAGAGTTTCGATTCCATTTTTTTTGTAAGAGTCTATATTATTATGTACATAAATTACATATAAACATATATGAGAGGTTTTGCAGTTCCATTCCCACAGATACCATGATAGTCCCTATGGCTCCATTTCTTAAAAACCAAAAAATAAATCCTGCCCCTTAGGAAAAACTAGGTTTTAACTAGTTTGAAATTGACATATTTATCCAGTTTTAGTTTGACTACACATAAAACAATCTCAAAAAACCTATGTAGCATACTAACCAGTAAGAAAAAATAGAGAACAAGATGCCACTAATCATGTTGAACCTGAGAGTTGGTGAGGTCCACGGTCTCTTGAACAACAACAACATTGAAGGTCTCGACACCAACATAGCTCCTTGCAGGAGGGACAAAGTTACCCCCTTAACGTTTGGAATGAAAGGTGACTACTTCAATTATTCATGACTTCCAAATATTCCTTCCTATTCTTCAACTAATGAAAATATTTCTCCTTGGGGAGCATACTCATGGACACCATGGTTTTGGTGTGCCAATATAGCTTGAGGGTTCTGTAAAACATTGAATCGTGGGTTCGGTTGCACCCCAAATCTGATATGAATCTTCCAACTCGAGCCTCCACTTCATCATCTGAATGGAATTCTATGATTTGACGAACTTTTTCTTCAAGATCGTTCATCCTTCCTTTATCTACCTCTTGGACATAGTCCTTGTATAATTGAGCCACATCAATGGAAAATTTTTCTGCATGAGAGGGATAAGTAGAGTGAATACAGGAAGGCTTCCTTCCTCTCAGGGCCATTTCCAAGAAAACAATAGGGAGAAGTAAACTGAAAATAGAGGTAAGAGAAGTGGGAGAGAAAATCACATAACCAAGGAAAACAATACCTAAGACACTACCCTCACAGAGCCAATTTTGCACATTTATAATTAGAATGGAATGCCGAGGGTGGCCAAAATAAACTTCCATTAATGACCGCATCATGAAGGGGGAGTTTATTGTCGATGATGGGTTCCTCCTCATCATTTTGCAGCAAAGGATTCTACATGGATGACTAACGTTTCCCACCTCCATCATTGCTATCATATTTGAACTCCGAGACTGTGTAACCCTCATAACCATCATGTATAAGAAAGGATGGAATGAGGTTACTCTCGATGTATGTCTAACCATGATAACCCTCCAACCTTCCCACATGTGATAAGAACATAACGTGAATAGGGTGGCATCTGAATCATCTGCTGGAGTGATAGGTGTAAAGTATGGCTAGAATCCAATAGTCGTTTGTTTTCTTGGGCAAGGTACCTCCTCGATCCTACCCCTTGTAGCCATGATGTTTGACAAGCACCCCATCTTTAACATAACAAGTATTTTTTAATATTTCATTATCTTACTTTGTTCCCTTGTTTTTTTCATGAGCCGTGAAGATGCCTTAAATCATATGAATGGAATCCTGGATCTTTCTTTCAATGAATTGAATCGGGAATTTCTGAAGCATGACAATGTGTCACTGTGTTGCAAAAATATTGTTTTCAATTTTTCACGGGGCATGCAATTCCTCTTCAAATACAAAGATTCTGTATCCATTTCCAACAAGGAGGTAAAAGACCAAATAGTCAAAGTTCTTGTCGAGCAGGTGCCCCTCTAAATATTTGATCTAATTACAATTTCTTATTACAATAACTCATTACATCTCAAGGATGTACAAAGAATCATCTATAAATTGGGTTTGCATAGTATTATATTGCTATGTCTAACCAATTATGATGTTTATCTAGTCATTTGAGTGTGTAAATATGCTTATCAAAACGTAGAATGTTAATTTGATTACTTGCAAGTGAAAGAGTTTTCAAATTTATTTTACATGTTAGAAGATGGCTCTCACTCTCTCCATGTTAGAAGATGGCTCTCAAATTCCTTGTCATTGGAATCACTCTCACTCTCTCCATTATGTTCAACATGTTATCATTGTTCCTCAATTGCTTCAAATCCATTCCCATTTATTCATGTTTTCCCTCCCTTTCATATTTCCTTTGGTAACCATTTCCATATGATGATATTCACGTTGATGCATAATGTTCCTTCAGTTCCAACAACCCATTGTAAATTTGAGTTAAAACATTTTTTTTAAATACTTTTTCGTCACTCTATGTTCCTATGTGTATTAAGCCCTAAATATTGGCATATTACCCCTTAATTGGGGAATATTAAATTCGTATTTTTATTTTATTTATGTTGGCTTGGGTCCATTAGTTGTAATTGTACCTCCTATTCTCCTTTATATATACCATGGAGACCTTTTCATTTGGAATCATCTTGTATTTGTAAATTTATGTGGTGTATAAGGAGGTTGCGCCCTAGAAGAGGCTTATTATCTGAAATGATATATTTTTCAAGGTGTTTAGTACTTATTCTGAGGTTTTTATGCTATTTTGATATTTGGTTCTTAACATTGTTATCATAGCTCAAGGTCTTAGTGTTTCACTGCTGCATCTAGGACACCTTGGAATTTTCTCCATAACCTTTTTTCTACAACGTTTCAGAAGGAAATCCTTGGAGGATATTTATTATATAGATGGATCTACTTGGGTTTTAAATTTCAGCTCCTCAAGACTTACACTTTCTGACATATATCCTATGTAATATACGGTTATGGAATCATCATGAATATATCCATCACAAAAAAAAGTCTATAATTTTTTTTTTGTGATGTATCAGACCTTGAAACTTGGATCATATTAAGATAAATTATCAAGGTATCTTTCCTAAAAAAATTCGTTTTTGGATCTTCCTAATTTTGTATATACACCCTATGTAAGATAGGGTAGTTGACTAGCCATATTAACTAGTCTCAAACAAGTGTTCTGGGTAAAATAGTGATATATTCTTCAGTATCCAAATTAAGTGAGACCATATGCATTGGATATTGGACAGTCTGTAGTATTTCTAGTGAAAGTTTCAGAATCAAATATAGATATTGTTCTCTTGGTACACTTTACAAGTATGCTCCCTTGGAAGGGCCAAATATCAGCAAGGTGTGGGGATGTTACCATAACTTCCACTTTGCACATCCAATTTTGTCCAGAACTAGGGAATTGCAGAGAAGACGTATCAAATAACTACAAAAAAAAAATCAGACTCATAAGGGCCAAAATTTTGGAGATATAGCAGAATAAAGATCATCTAGAAGAACCACCTCGAAATCAAGGTTTAAAAGTGATAATTGGAAAACATACCATCTAAAAATGGAAATTCTACACTAAATAATCCTTCAGACAGTCCTACATTGACTCTTGATGAAGGTGGAGAAATGCACAGGGACATAAATGATTTACAAAAGAAGATAGTAACAAAATATGAACTACAAGGGATGATGAATTCAACTGAAGCTAAGTTGGAGGCAATAATGGATACTAATATGGATGGTTTAAAAAGGGATATCATGGAAGGATTGAAATTGTTTCTAATAGAGAGTCCACTTGAAAGTGAAAATGTATCCCGTGAAATTCATGACGAGGACACAAGGAATATGAATCAATATTGGAGAAACTCAAACTTTGGGTTGATGACCAACCACTTTCCTAAGATTGATATGAGGAATTTTGATGGAAAGGATACAATCACATGGATACTTCAGATGGAGCAGTTATTTGATCTACATGATGTGCCACACACACAAAATGTACAAATTGATTCTTTATATTTAGAACCCAATCAATTTGTGTGGTATCAATAGATTTGTTATTGCAAATCACTTGTCACCTGGACAATTTTCACGGAATAAATGATAACACACTATGAGGATAAAAGGTGCAATGTCATCTTTAGCCAATTTATAAATCTCAAGCAAAAGGGTTCATTTGTGGAGCACATTGAGAACTTCCAAATATTGAATATAAAGGTAACATACATTGTAGATAAGAACCTGATTGATGTATTCATATGAACTTTAAAGGATAACATTCAACATGAGGTATGCACTTGGGAGCCCAAATCATTGGAGAATGCATTCACAGTGGCGAGAAATGTTGAAAGTAAAAATATGGCTATGGATACTAGAAGGATCACTCCTAACATCTATCGAGAGAATAATGTTCCTTCTACTAAAACACCTCAAACTACAAGGTTGACACCTCAACAATTTGAGGAAATAAAAGAAAAAGGTTTATGCTTTAATTGTGACAACAAGTAAAGTAATGGACATAAGTGTGGTGAGAAGAAATTATTCTACATAGATTTTGAAGAGGAAGAAGAACAAGAACACGAATAAGAACCATCTCCATATGAAAATGTAGAAGAGATTTCTTCTGACAAGTTTAATCCCATGATATCATGTAATGCATTTGGCATGAATCATCACTCCTCAAATCCTCAAGATGAAGGATATATATATATATATATATATATATATATATATATAAAAATATAGCATATATATATATATATATATATATATATATATATATATATATATATATTAGTAGTAATGTAATTTCATTTCACTATAAATTAGCCAAATGTCTCAACGGTAGTAATCATAATTTCATTCACTATAAATTAGCCAAATATCTCATTTGCTTTATATATCTAGCGCGAGAGTTTCAAGTAATGATTGAAAATGGAGGAACTATTAATTTTTGAGGAAAATTCCATAAGATCAATCTTACTATGGGGGAATATGTAGTGAATAGTCCAATGATTTATATACCCATGGGTGGTGTTGATGTCATACTAGGAGTCCAATGGTTATAATCATTGTGAACAATGACTTTTAATTTTCAAGAACCTTTCATGAAATTTTCACTGGAAGGAAAGGAAATTGAGTTAAGGGGTATCACAGGGAAACCCAGTAAGGTGATAAACTCTAATGGCATGAAAAAATTATTGAAAAAGGGGCATTAGGGTGTAATTGTACAAATATTCTCATTAGATGTTCAAACATATAAGTGATCTATTCCCCTATATCTCCAAGGGATCATTGATAATCATTCCAAAGTATTTGAAGATATTTGCATAGGCCTTACACCCACTTGAAATATTGATCATGTTATTCACCTAATTCCTGGGAGTGTTCCTCCTAATATCTGGCCTTACATATACCCTTATGCCCATAAGAGTGAAGTTGAGCATATGGTTGAATAAAAGTTAGAGGATATCATTATTATACCTAGCCAAAGTTCTTACTCTGCACTGGTGGTAATGGTACTCAGGAAAAAGGGCTCATGGCGTATGTGTCCATATTATAGAGAGATCAAAAAGATCACTATTAAATATAAGTTTACCATTCCCATCACTGATGAATTGTTAGAGGAACTACATGGAGAAATCTACTTCACAAAGTTGGATCTTCGTTTAGGGTATCATGAGATTAGAATGAAGGAAGAAAATATCCCAAAAACATCATTCTGAACTCATGAAGGCCATTAAAAAAATTTGTTCATGCCTTTTGGCCTTACAAATGCACCTTCCACATTCCAAGGGTTGATGAATTATATTTTCATGCCCTTCCTTCAAACATTTGTGTTAGTATTTTTTCATGATATACTAATCTATAGAAAGTCTTAGGAGGATCATGTTCGACATCTTGACAAGGTGCTACAACTACTAAAGGAGAAAAAATTATATAGAAAACCATCCAAATGTTTCTTTGGGGTGAAGGAGGTAGAGTATTTGGGTCATATTGTATCTCATGAAGGTTTCAAGGTAGACCCTAACAAGATTACTTCCATGATGGATTGGCCAATTCCAAAAACATTGAAGAATCTTAGAGGATTTTTGGGTTTGACAAGTTACTACCACATGTTTGTTTGGAACTATAGAATAATATCATCACCTTTAACGACATTAAGTAATAAGGATTCATTTTCATTGAATCTAGAGATAAATCAATCTTTGAAACAACTTAAAGAGGTGATGTGCAAAGCTCCTATCTTAACCACACCAAACTTCACAAAAACCTTTATTGTGGAATGTGATGCCTCAGGAAATGGCATTGGTTCTATTCTAATGCAAGAAGGAAGGCCCATTTATTTTGAAAGTCATCCACTCAAGGGAAAGGACATACACAAACTCATTTATGAGAAGGAAATGATGGAAATACTACATGCATTGAAGAAATGACACCCTTGCCTAATAGGTAGGCACTTCAAGATCAAAACAGATCATGATAGTCTTAAATAATTCTTGGAACAAAGAATATATTCAAAAGAATAACAAAAATGGATGACCAAGATGTTGGGTTATGATTTTGAAATCACATACAAAAAAATGGAAGAAAAATGTTGTGGAAGATGCACTCTCAAGAAAGGATGAAGATGTTGAGGCCTTTCTCTTTGCTATCTTGATCATCCAACCCAATTGGATAATAGAATTGAGGCATGAATGGAAGAATGAAGAAAATGTTGGGTATGTGTTATATTCTTTGCACGAGTAGTAGTGTTTGTGATGCATTGGGTGCGTAGGAGGGCAAAGGCCCCTGCACAGGCTTCTTAGGTGGTTTTTCGGCACATAGTTTCTTTGTCGATGGTTTTCTATTTCTGGTTAAGGAATTAGGGTTGTTGACTAATCCAATTCATTGGGATAGGTTTTTGGATTATGTTATATTCTATATGTATATTGTGTCGTAAACAATGTAACACAATGAATGAATATAAAATATGTTGGTTTTCCCAGTTTGGGTTTCCAGGGGAAAAATCTTCGTGTAATGTTTGTATTTTCCATTGTATATTTTATTTTCTTTTACTGGAAATCTATTTGTAGTAAATATTGTACAAGGTTAAAATATACATTTGGTATTAGAGCTTTGTTGGCTTCAGGGGGACACCTTTGTGGTTAAGGGTTTGGCTAAGGACTGTGATAAGCCTTGTTACAGTGGGAATATGTGGTATTGATTTTTCAGGTGAAAATAAATGGCAAGCAATTCGAAGATGGAGATCGAGAAGTTTAATGGGAAACGTTTAGAGTTGTGGAAGATCAAGATGGAAGATCTGTTGGTGGATAGAGATCAATGGATCGTGGTATATCTCGGTACTTCACCTACAGGAAATTCAACAAATGACTGGAAAAAGTTGGATCGGAAGGGAAAGAGCACAATACGAATGTGTCTCTCCGATTAAATATTAATGAATTTGTCAAAGGAAGCTACAACCAAGGATTTATGGGAAAATTTGGGGAAGTTCTATCAGTCTAAGTCCCTATTAAATAAACAATTCCTGAGAAAGAAGTTGTATAACCTGAGGATGAGAGATGGAGACTTGGTGGCAGAGCATTTGAACACCTTCAATATTGTGGTAAGTTAGTTATTATATGTTGAGATTAAAATTTTAGATGAAGATAAATGTATCATTTTACCGTGTTCTTTACTAGACTCGTGGGATAGTCTGGTTGTGGCCATAGATAGTAATACAACTTCCTTGAATTTTGATGAAGTGGTCTCATCCTTGTTGTTGGAGGAGATGAGACAAAATAATATGGAAGGACAGAGCACAGACACAATATTTGCAAGAGGACGTTCCGAGGGAAGAAATATATATAATTTCTCAAGTAGGAGATCTAAATCTAAGGCTATATCTAAATCTCCCGGAAATTTTGTAAAGGTATGTTGGAGATGTGGAAAAGAAGGGCACTACAAGAAGCAATGTATATCCAAAGTTGGGAAAAAGAAGTGATCTGAAGAATATCCTTCTACAGAAGAAAAGACATCCAAGGAAGAAAGAGGGGATATGTAGTTGGATTCTTCAAGCACACATGTATATCATGAGGCATGGTTGGCTGAATCTAGTGCATCCTTTCATATGACTCCCCACAGGGAGTGGTTATGGGAATATGAAAGGTATGATGGAGGTAATGTTTTCCAAGGTGATGATTCCACAACCAATATCATAGGATGAGGAAAAGTAAAGTTGAGGCTCATATATGGAAGGATTAGAACACTACCCGGTGTTATGAACATCCCAGGTTTAGCGAGATATTTGATTTATGTAAGAAAAATGGATGATGCAGGGGTAAAAGCAATATTTGAAAAGGAAACTTGCAGGATGGTTCGAGGAGCAATGGTGTTGTTGAAGGGATTTTGGTTTGGAACTCTGTATAAGATGCAAGGAAGAACTATTAGTGATGGGTTTAACAGTTCCATTGTTCCTGATATTGGAGTTCAATAAGAAATAACTCCTACAGTATCTAGAGAAAAGGTTATGCTATGGCATCAAAGACTGGGGCATATCAGAGAGAAGGGTCTTCTACTACTACACGATAAAGGTATGGTTGAAGGTATGTATAACTGCTCTCTGGATTTTGATTTCTATGAACATTGTCTATATGGGAAGTATAATCGGGTAAGATTCCCCTCTCATGCAACGAGGGAAAAAGGAATTTCACATCTAGTTCACATTGATGTTTTTGGACCTGTGTTGGTCCCATCATTGGGAAAATATGTGTACTATGTCTCAATTATAGATGAATTCTTGATGAATACTTGAATATATTTCCTCGGGAATAAATATGAAGTCTTTGACAGGTTTAAAGAGTTTACGACTCTTGTTGAGAATCAAACAAATAAAATAATTAAAGTGTTGATGACAGATAATGGCAGAGAGTTCTGTGGGAATGAATTTGAATAATTATGTAAGAAGTGTTGTATAGAAAGGAAGAAGACTACTCCATACACACCTCAACAAAATGGAGTTGCAGAAAGGATGAATAGGACACTGATGGAAAAAACAAGGTGCATGCTCAGTGGTGTCGAGTTAGGGCAAGAATTATGGGAAGAGGAAGTGGGTAATGCATGTTACTTGGTCAATAGATCACCCTCATCAGCGTTGGATGAAAAGACTCCATAAGAGGTATGGATTGATAAGGAACCTTCTCTCACACATCTCAAGGTATTTGGTTGTGATGTATATGTTCATTTTCCAAAGGAAAACATGAGTAAGCTAGATAAGAAGGTTGAAAAGTCTATCTTTATTGGAAATAAAGATGGTCTCAAAGGTTATAAGATTTGGAACCCAGAAACTAAGAAGGTAGTGTATAGCCGAGATGTGGTATTTAGAGAAATGAAGGATGTTGTTAAATAGGAAGTCCTACCAAGTAAGGAAGAACTAGAGAAAGTAGTGTTTGATTTAAAGGATAATAAATCATACTTTATAGAAGAATGGGAATCAGAAGAAGAAGATCCTCATACTCCAGTATTGAGGAGATCGGTTCGAGAAAGAAGGCTACCGAAAAGGTATACTCCATCTGATTTCCATTCAAATTTTTCTTTCTCTATTACTGATGATGATCCTAGAACTGTTAAGGAGGCAGTGGATTCAGAGGATGGAAATATCTGGAAAAGGGCCATGGACAAAGAAATGGCATCTTTGGAAAAGAATGAGGCTTGGGATCTAGTGGAGTTTCCGACTAAAATAAATCCCATTGACAATAAATGGGTATTTAAAAAGAAGCTAAATGCAGAATGAAAAGTGGATAAATTCAAAGCTCGGTTAGTAGAAAAGGGTTATTCCCAAGTTAAGGGAATTGATTTTGGTGAGATTTTTTCTCATGTCGCCAAGTTAACCTCCATAAGATTTTTGTTATATGTTATTGTTGCATTTTATTTTGAAGTAGAATAGATGGATGTGAATACAACATTCCTACATGGGGATCTGGAAGAAGAAATCTATATGAAGCAACCAAAAGGTATGTTGTGAAGGGAAAGAAGGAGCGGGTATCCAAGATGAAAAAGTCTCTGTAGGGTTTAAAACAATCACCAAGGATATGGTATCTAAAATTTGATACCTATATGCTAGGACTTGGCTGCACAAGAAGCAAAGAGGATCATTGTGTGTATTTTAAATTAATTGGTGATCATTTGATTTATTTCGTCTTGTATGTGGATGACATGTTGCTGATAGGAAACAAAAAGGAGATTATCTAGGATGTGAAAACTTAGTTTTCCTCTAAATTTGACATGAAGGATCTCGGTGGTTAAAATTTCATTTTGGGCATGGACATTAAAAGAGATCGGAAAAAGAGGAAACTCTAGTTAAATAAGAGAAAAAATGTCAAGACAATATTGCGGAGGTTTATTATGTAGGAATGTAACCCGATCAAGGTTCCTATTCCTATTGGGGTAAAGTTATATGTGGATCAATGTCCCAAGACACGGGAAAAGGAGGACATGTCTCATGTTCCATATGCAAGTGCAGTTGGCAGTTTGATGTATGCAATGGTCTGTATTAGACTAGAAATTGCACATGTAGTGGACGTTTTGACTGGGTATATGTCAAAACCAGGGAAGGAGCATTGGACAACAATCAAAAGGGTTTTTTGGTATTTGCGTGGAACTGCTAGCTATGGATTGTGCTACGAAGGAAGAACGACATTGGACAAAGTGGTGGATATACATGGATTTTTTGATGCAAACTCGATTGGAGATCTAGATCGTAGGAGATCTACAAGTGGGTATGTGTTTAAACTATATGAAGGAGAAATAAGTTGGATGATCAAAAGGCAGGTTGTAGTGGCACTTTCAACTACATAACTTGAATACATGGCAACCACTCATGCAAGTAAGGAAGCAGTATGGTTACAAATATTGTGTTCACGTATTGGGCTGGTACAACAAGCTATAAGGATAGATTGTGACAATGAGAGTGCAACTTTTCTGGAGAAGAACTTAGTGTATCATTCAAAGATAAAGCATATTGATATTAAATATCACTTTTTTAGACACATGATTGAAGAAAATAAAGTATTTTTGATGAAGGTGGACACTTTGAAGAATGTTGCATATTCATTAACAAAATCTGTGAGCACTAAGAGGTTCTCTTGGTGTAGAGTATCCATGCACATTACTGCCCTGGATTGTTGACTATGTAACCCTATAACCCCATGTATGAAAAGAAAACAACAACTGGGAGAATTTTAGGTATGTGTTATATTCTTTGCACGAGTATTAGTGTCTGTATTGCACCGGGAGCGCAGGGAGGCGAAGCCCCCCACGTGGGCTTCTTAGGTGGTTTTTCGACACATGGTTTCTTTGTCGATGCTTTTCTATTTTCGGTTGAGGAATTAGGGTTGTTTATTAATATAGGTCATTGGGTTAGGGTTTTGGATGCCACTGGATCCTATATGTATATTGTATTGTAAACAATGTAACACAATGGATGAATATAGAATATGTTGGTTTTCCCAGTTTGGGTTTCAAGGGGAAAAATCTATCTGTAATGTTTGTATTTTACATTGTATCTTTTTTGTTCTTTTACTGAAAATATTTCTGTAGTAAATACTGTACAAGGTTAAAATATACAAAAAATGTGTGGAGTCTCATTCAAAGGTTGCAGCAGGATTCCAGTGCATCAAATACATTTACGTGGAAAAATGATTCACTATGGTACAAAGATTGCTTATATTTTTGTAAGAACTCCCAAATCAAACAAAAGGTACTCTTGTAATTGCACACCTTTCTAGTAGGAGGGCACTCAGGATTGTTGAAAACATACCATAGGGTCAAGAAGGAACTTTTTTGGGATGGCCTTAAAACTGGTGTTCAAAGGTTTGTGGCAGAATGTTTGGTTTTCCTACAAAATAAGGTGGAAATAATTAAGACCCTGGGTCTTTTACAACCATTATCCATCCTAAGTCAGCGTTGGGAGGAGGTTTCCATGGATTTCATTATAGGGTTAACGAAGTCTGAAGGAAAGAGTGTCATCATGGTGATTTTTTTATAGACTGACCAAGTACGCACATGTTTTTGCACTCTCTCATCCTTTCAAAGCCAATAAAGTTTCCACCACATTCATGGAGATAGTTCAAAAGCTACATGGAAGCCCAAAGATTATTGTAAGTGACAGAGAACCCATCTTCACTGGACATTTTTGGACAAAATTATTTTCTTGTTTGGGTACTAAATTGGCTCATAGCTCATCTTATCATCCTCAATATGATGGACAAACCGAGATAGTGAACAAAATTTTGGAAGGATACCTTTGTTGCTTTGTCTTTGATAAACAAACACAATGGTTCAAGTTGTTAACCTTGGTAGAATGGTGGTATAACACTTCCTTTCATACTGCAAGAAAAATGACACCATTTATGGCACTCTATGGATATCGCCCACCTTCCATCACTTCTTCTCTAAAATAAAAATCTAAGTTTCAAGCAGTGGAATATCACATCGAGCATCAACAACAAGTTCTCTAACTATTAAAGGACAACTTGACCATGACACAAAATAACATGAAATAACAAGGAGATCAACATTGTAGTGAAATAAGTTTTGAAGTAAGGGATTGGGTATTTTTAAGACCACAAACATACAAACAAATGTCCCTAAAGTAAGCTAAAAAGGATAATAAATTATCACCAAAGTACTATGGCCTTTATAAGGCATTGCAAAAGATTGGTACTATAGCATACAAGTTGGATTTTCATGCACCTTCACGAGTACAACTAGTTTTCCATGTTTCATGCTTAAAGAAGGTTATAGTTGAGAAGATACCATTTAAAAATATATTTCCAACACTTGACGAGGAAGGAAAAATCATATTGGAGCCTGAAGCTATCACTAACAAAAGAATTTACCAGTTGAGGAATAGATTAATTTCAGAGTATCTCATTAAGTGGATGAAACTACCTATTGAATATTCCACTTGGGAATATGAGTGTTTTATACAGAATCATCTAGAATTACTGAAGCATTATGGACAACACTTTTTTGAAGTGGATGGGCATGTTAATCCCTCAATAGTGGCACATTACCCCTTGATAGGAGAATATTACATTAGTATTGTTGTTTTATTTATGTCTTCTTGGGTCCATTAGTTGTAATATTACCTCCTAGTATCCAATATATATATAAATGAGACCTTTAAATTTGGAGTCATCTTGTATTTGTAAATTTATGTGGTGTCTAAGGAGGTTTCCCCCTCAAAGAAGATTATTATATGAAATTTTCTCTTTTTCAAGGCATTGGGTACTTATTTTGAGGTTTTTTTATATTTGGTTCCTAACATTGTGATGCATGAGCATTGGGTTAGGTGTTGAAAGAGAGTTTGTGGTGTGTGGTTTCATCATGCAAAATAAGCATTTTTTTTTTTTTTTTTCAAATTTGCGACAGTGAAGAAAAAGTATGATTAATTTTTAGTTGTTGGATCAAATTCAATTAGAAACCCCTATTGCATAACAGAATTTTAAGGTTGAAAAGGAGAGAGACCAATAAATTCTAGACCATCCATATTATATCATGAATGGTTTCTATTGCTTCATAGGGTTTCTCATTCATGCAAGGGAGTGGAAAATGGACATGCTACAATGTAATATCAAATATTTCTTTGCTCCAAAAGAAATCAATAATATACATGAATTCAAGGTCCTTTTTTATCCTAATTAAAGGTTTGACGTCCCACACTATGATCCCACATTATCTTTGGGCATTCATTCTAATTGGTAGCTATCCCATTCATTGAAGGTATTTGTTTCTCCTTAGTTGTGGTTGGTGTATCTTGATTAAGGTGATTCAAATTGAAGGTAGGATGAATAATCTCGAAGAATAATGCATAGAAAGGAATATAAGATGTAATTTTGAGAAGGTAGGGGGGTTATTAGTGGCGAGTTTTAGAGAGGAATAGGGGATCTAAATAATAGGGAACAAAAGGAGGAATATCAAAGGGCTCATAGAGAGGAGACAAGAGTCTACACATAGAAAATGGAGAGAAAAGAAGAAATATATAGTGAAGAATATATAAGTTAAGAGCTGTAAAACAAGATGAAGGATCACACAAAGTAAAAAGGAGATAATATAAAATATAATCAAGAGAATGTAGAAGAGATAAGAATAATACAAATAATAATAAGGGGTTTAAGAGGAAAATAAGAATCGAAGAAGACAAAGAGATGGCATCACTTCACGAAAGAAGAATTTTAATGTAATGTGTTTTAAGTTAAATGCCGTCTAATTAATGGCTTGGTTGATACTAAGTCTAGAAAAGAAAATAAATTAGCATGAGAAGAGAAAGGTCTTGAAATTAGGTTGTATGTACAATAGTTGAGTTGTCAATACCATTGAAAGTTTGCTAAAAAATTATCAGTTTTAATAAGAGTGCAGATTGTGTACAATTTTAATCAAAACAAATCATGTGTGTAGATTAAGCTATGCACTTTGAGTGATTATGTAGGAGGTTTGGGTCTTGTTTATTCATTTATTACTAAATATTTTATACGTGTATTTATTGGTGCATGAAAAATTAAAATTCTTGTTATAAAAGTGAGAATATTGATTTGAAAATTTTGATTATAAAAGTGAGAATATTGATTCGAAAATTTTGATTATAAAAGTGAGAATATTGATTTTCAAAAGTGTATGTTTTATGAAAGTGTGGATTTCAAATATTTTTTATTCTAAAAGTGTGACTTTTGATTGAGAAAATATCAATTTGAGTTCCAAAAGTGTTAATATAAAATTCCTACAACTTTTATTTAGATTTGATAAATATACATGTATATCTAGAATTAGTGTACACCATTTTATTTTATTTTGCATGCATTCATAATATCATTATGACATGCAATGATAAATATATCAAAATTGATGACATGCAAAAAATTAAGAACAAGTGATGAGAATCATTACATTACAAAGTTGCCCTTATTCAAAAATATTTAAGGCAATGCACAATAAGGTTTCATATAAAAAAAATGATGACTATGCGCAGGTCTCTTTTTCCAACTTCCTCACCTTAAATGAAAACACTATAACTTGTTTATTATGAAAAATGTATTCACAAAATCCACATCCCACTCCATGAGATAAGAGATAAATTATAGTTCTTAACTAATTTATGAGTTATTACATGTCACGATAGGAGTGGGAAGAAATCATAACTCCACAAGATCATTATTCCATTAGCTTGAAGCTCAATAAATATACAAAATACAATCGTTGGTCTTCTCCAATGTATGACTTCCTATCACCTATGGTGCTTCATATGTATATTACTGTTACAAAGACCACAATCCTAAGGACTGCATGTCCAACATTCCCCCCTTTAATCCGAAGGGTTGTGTGTGAGTCCAAACATCATTCTGAACTTCTAAAACTTTTCTCTTCCAAACGATTTGGTGAAGATGTATGCAATTTTCTCATTTTTGGAATAATGTCCCAAGTGAATAGTATTTGTGTCTCCCATGATATCGAATCAGGTGATACTTTGTGTTGATGTTCTTAGCTCGCTCATGGAATCTAGGATTCTTGGACAACTTCATTGCATAAGTATTTTCAACTAGAAGTGGAGTAGAATTCACTTGTTTCTCATGCAAATATTCAAGTGTTTTCCTAAGCCACACAATCTCCTTTGTCACTTCCGCAGCTACCACATATTTTACCTCTATTGCAGAATTTGTTGGAACTCATTGTTTGTGTGATCTACAGGAGACAACTGTTGATCCAAAACTCATGAGATAGCCTGAAGTTAATACTCCAGTTTCTTTATCCCCGACAAATTCGAAATCAAAATATTTAATCAGGTTGAAGGCATCCACCTTAGATTACCTAAGTCCAAAATCTTGAGTTCCTTTAAATTATTTCATAGCTCTTTTTGCAGTAGACCAATGTCCTTCAAAAGGATTTTTCATGAACCTAGAAATAATCCACACAACAAATGAAATGTCTAGTCTAGTGGTTGTAATATAGACAATACTTCCCACAAGCTTTCTATACTTGATTGCATCCTCAAATTCATTCCCTTCTTTTGATGTGAGTTTCAAATTCTGGTCCATTGGAGTAGAAATAGGATTTCACTTGGTCATGCCAAACGTGTTCAACAATGCTCCAATGTATTTCTTCTGGTAGATGAATATGTACCTTGGATTTCGAATCACTTCAATGCCCCGAAAGTAGTCAAGATGTCCCAAATATTTCGTCTTGAAGCCTTTCTTCAAATCTTTCTTTATGGATGCAATGTAGTTCTCATTGTTCCCTATTATCACATGCCATCTACATATACTACAAGATATACGATAGTATTTCCAACTTTCTCGACAAACACATTTACATCGTCAAGAATAAATTCTTGAAATTTAATTTAAGAAGATGCCCAATTAAATTTTCATCCCATGCTCACGGTGCTTGTTTTAAGACATATACGGATTTTATGAGATTGAAGACCTAATGTTTTTTCCCCTTCACAACAAATCCTTCTAGTTGATACATGGACACATTCTCTTTCAAGTATGCATTCAAGAAAGAATAATCACAACCATTTGATGAATTTTCCATAAATTTTGTGCTACCATGGAAAATAGAGTGTGGATGGTATCCCATTTTGTTGTGGGGAAAAGAGTCTCCTCATAATAAACACCTTGTTTTTGTGAAAATCCTTTTTCCATGAGCCTTGATTTGTGTTTTTTAGGTGAGCCATCTGATCTATACATGGTCTTGAATAGCCACTTGCATCCAATTGTCTTGGTTCCAAATGGAGGATCCACCAACTTTCATATCTCATTCTTGATGAGAGCATAATATTCCTTTTGCATGGATTATTTCCATTCATCATGAGAATAAACTTATTTATAGGAATTCACCTCATGATTAGTAGATAAAATAAATTCACAATCACATGAAACATCCATGGTATATATATCATATGAGTTTTAATTATCTACATTACCTCCATCTCATTTTGAGGACAATCGGGTTCCTTTCTTCCCAACCTCATCAGGATGAACACTTTGAATAGATTTTGTGATCCATATTAGTTGAAATTTCGGATATGGTCATGCTGATCAATTGATTGAGAAAGTTTGAGTTATTATCAAGTCTTATATTTTCAATCCTCTTGATCACATAATCCAACTAAAATTCATGTTTTTTTGAAGTGGAATGAACTTTGACATAGAAACAATTAAGAGTGTATCCAAAATGTTAATAACATAGAGCAATAAAAATTGTAAAGCATATATCAAAAGAAAATAAATAGATGTAGTCTTCCCCCCCCCCAGAACACACAGGGAATGAATGATATGATAATAAACATAAGTGGTAATATTTTTATTCATTATTTGGATGAATGGAGTTATTACAACCAACATTAGTCCTACACATACATATCAGGATTGATTTTTTCCTAAATTTATAGTCTCTAAGTCCTCCAACAGGTCACAACTCCAAATTCTTTAGCAGCCCCAAATCGTAGTTTCTACTAGAGCCCCCTCGCAAAAAAACCCACTGAATAGATATCATCCTCTCTTTAAACTCTCATCCCCTTATCAATATTGATTCTACTTCTATTTCCAAGGAGAATAATTGCCAAACCCGTTTGGGCAGTTTGCCTCCTTCTTGGAATTAACGTTCTACCTTTTGGGCACCAAATCCTAGACCTAATCATCGCTCAGACTCAACACGTGTTACTACTAGTGTGGAAATTCAACAAGCACTGTAATAACGTTTTCCTAGGAGGAAATTCAATTTTCAACAAAATCCATATTCTAGAGGAGTTTTAGATATGTTTTAGCACACGTTTCAACATGTATTTCAGGAAGAGTTTCAACACAAGTTTCAACATGAATTTCAGTATGAGATTCAACATACACAAGAGTAGGTGCATGAGTGATCAACAGTTCAAATTTATAGAAAAATGACTAAATAAAATGGACCACTAACACAATCCTTATTTGGCTTATTTCCTATTTGCAGAATAGAAATATTTTTGGGTGATGCAGATTTCCCGAGCCCAAGGATGCTTCTGCATCAGACACCCATCGTAATAAAAACATGAACCCCAACTCATGTACATATCATAGCTGAGGTGAACAGTTCTTCACATGTGCTAATTTATCTTCAGTAACCCACGATGCATCTTCTTCCCCTCAATTTTTCCACTTGATCAAATATTCCATGTACTCCTTCCGACGAGTCTTCTTAGCAATTATTGTAGAAATAATTTCTTATATTTTCTCCTCTGATTTAATGTAATGACCCTTAATTATTAAGATGATTAATTTAATAATATAATCCTAAAAAGATTAGCTAAACTATATTTATGT
>SNQJ01S0094243.1:99950-113835 GCA_010110895.2 Picea sitchensis
TCTGAGTATTGGACAGATGGAGGAATTTACAGTGCACCGGGGGGTTGCTGGAGGTTTTGGGCTCGGAGGGCTAGGATATCCATTGATATCCTAGGGCTAGAAGCTAACTATTCGGCAGGGAGGTCGGTTTTGGGTGGTGTCCTAAAGAAGCAAGCTACGGATAGCATCAGAGGTAAGGTATTTCTTTAAAAATCATGCATTGTTTTGTATAAAAATTTGTTATTAAATTTTATTACTTGAAATATTAGATTGCGAATGTGCTAGATTAAGTAATTTTTAAATTTCACTGTAGTGTTGTAATTCAATGGTTGCTTAAATTAATTTAGAGTCATTACATTTAATTGGTAGATGGTGTTCCCATTCATTGAGGGTACCTTCATCTTTTCTTTTCCCCCCTTCATGAAACTCATAGAGGTCAGCAACATTAAACGTAGGAGATATGTCAAACTTCTCCAAAAGCTCCCACTGATAAACATTATCTGAAATATTTTTCAAAATTTGGACACCTGTATTTTTGTACATGAGTTTATTATATGTTCCTCGAGGAAATTGCTCCTTCCTCTAGTGATCGATGACCAAATACCTCTCTCAGAATACCTTATGTCTCTCATGTTGATCTACTCTTTTCTTATAATTATCATGCTGGTCTGTGATTTCTTCTTTACTTGTTCTTGTAATTCATGCATACTATCCACAAAATCGTTTGCATCAACACTCTTATTTCCTTCCAAATCCGGTAATGAAACCAAATCTACCACACCTTTTGGAGACCTTCCATAAAAAATCTGAAATGGACTCTTTCCCATAGACCTGTTCACCGAATCTTTCTATGTAAACTCAGTTTGGGATAATGCCAAATCCCATTGACTAGGATTCTTCCCACTTAAAATTATCAACAAATTTCCTAGACTCATGTTCACTACTTCGGTATGGATGTTTGTTTGAGGATGATATGTTGAACTGTATAAAAAATATGAGCCTAATTATTTCCATATTTTCCTCCAAAAATTCCCAAGAAATATGGTATCACGATCTGAAGTAATACTCTGTGGAAGTCCATGAAAATGAACCACCTCCTTGAAAAACAATGAAGCTACCTCACCAACATCACTAGTCTTTTTACATGTTATGAAGTGTTCTATTTTCTAAAATCTATCAACAACCACCATTGTTGAATCATGCCTTCTCTGAGTCATAGGAAATCCTAAGAAAAAATCCATATTGGTATCCTCACAAGGTCCTTTGGGTACCAACAATGGAGTATAGATTTTTGTGTTCTGACTTTTTCCTTTGTCTAGTTGACAGATCCTACAACCTTCAACAAAAATTTGGACATCTTTATTAATGCTAGGCCAAAATTATTTGTCCTTCACCAAGGCTACAGTATTATCAATCCCAAAATGTCCTCCTAAACAACCACTATGCAATTCCTTAATGATATTTAGCCATATGGAACTTGTGGGAATACATAACTGTTTCTTTTTAAACAAAATCCCTTCTTGGATATGGTAGTCTAGATATGGTGTTATTTCTAAAATCCAAGGATCCTTACACACCTTCCAAGATTTTGATAAATTTGCATCTTCTTCATTCAATGTCTTTAGACAATTCAGACTTACCACTTCTACTGACATGGTATTGGGTAATTTTGTCCTCTGGCATAATGCATCAACTACCTTATTCGACTTCCCAGACGTATGTTTCAGCATAAAAGAATAAATTTGCAAGAATTATACTCACTTAGTATGCTTTTGATTTAACTTAACTCTGCTATTAATGTATTGTACATCTTTGTGATCTATGAACAATACCAACTCCTTCAGCAGTAGATAATGTCTCCATTTCTTCAAAGCTTGCAAAATAGCGTAAAATTCATGATCATAAACATAGTACTTCTTCCTGCACTCGTTCAACTTCTCACTAAAAATGCAATAGATCAACCTTCTTGACTTAGAACTGCTCCAATTTTTGTTCCACTAACATCATAATCAACCTAAAACACTTTATTAAAATATAGTAATGTTTATATTGGCTGCGTTGTTACCCTTTTATTCAATTCTTTAAATGACTTCTCTACTGCTACAATCCACTAGAACACTCCTTTCTTCATACATTTTGTAAGAGGTGCACATATTTGGATAAAGTTCCTGGTGAATTTTCAGTAGAAGCTTGCCAATACATGGAAGCTCCTCACATAAAATGTGAATCTTGGTGTTCGCCATTCGATCCTAGACTTCAATTTCTCAGGGTCCATTTTAAGTCATTCACTTGAAACCACAAAACCCAGGTACACCAATTCTCACTGCATGAATGTACACTTCTTCAAGTTTATCAATATTTTCTCTTACTTTGAGCATTGTAGTAATTCCCTCACATGATCAACATGATCTATTCTACTCTTGCTAAAAATCAGTATGCCATCCAAATATACAACCACAAACTTACCCAAAAATGGTTTCAAGACTTTGTTCATCAATCTCATTAACATGTTGGGTGCATTAGTTAGTCCAAACAATATCACTAACCATTCAAATAGTCCATATTTCGTCTTGAATGCACTCTTCCATTCATCACCTTCTTTGATTTGAATCTAGTGGTAACCACTCTTTAAATCAATTTTTGAAAACTATTTTGAATAACCTAGGAAATCCATAAGGTCATCCATTTTGGGAAATGGAAATCAATAATTGATAGTGATATTATTTATATCACGTGATTCAATACACATTTGTTATTCCCGTATCTTCTTGGGAATCAATACTATTGGTACAGTGCAAGGACTTAGGATTTCTCTAATCATCCCTCTATCAAGAAGCTACTGCACTTTTATATTCACGTCTTCACTCTTTGTGGGAGTCATTCTGAAAGGCGCATTATTAGGTAAACTTGATCTGGGAATTAAATCAATTTGATGAGAAAGAATTCTCACTGGAGGAATTCCTTTCGGTAGATCATTAGCAATAATCTCCTTAAATTCATCTGGAAACAAATTTATATCTGTGGGTACAACATTTGGCTTCTATAAACTTTTCACTTCTTTTGGAATCACTCCTAAAAAGAATGTTGATTTTATTTCTTCCTCTAAAATTTCCTTAGAAGAATATAGCATGATTCTACACAGTTTCTTATTGTTGCTATTGTATCCTCCAACATTGGTGTTAATTTATATCATTGTCCATCTTTCTTGAACTCATATGTTTTTTCCTTACCATCATGGTGAAATTTTCGATCAAACAACCATGGTCTTCCCAACAGTATGTGTCATGCATCCATCTCAATCACGTCATATAACACCTTCTCACGAAAAATCCCTATTTGAAAACTCAATAAAAAAAATTGAGTCACATTCACTTTTTGTCCCTTGTTCAACCAAGAAATACGATAAGGGTTTGGATGTTCCAACCTCGTCAAGTTCAATTTATTCATGACTTCAGTGGATACCAAATTCTCTGTACTTCCTTCATCTATAATCAAGTTACAACATTTTCCTTTAACCTTACATTTTGTTTTAAAAACTTTATTTCGTTGTTCTAGTTCCTTTTCCTCTTTTTGTTCATATTTAAGAAAAACCCTCCGAAACAATAAATTATCACTTTGTTCTTACTAAAGAATAGTCACTTTTTTTTGTTTGAATTTAGTGAATGATGGGCTCATTTGGTTAATACTAAGATATTAATTTTAAATATTTTTATTAACTGTTTTAATTTGGGTCTCACAAAGATTGGAATGATTGTTGATGTATACTTTGGCAAAGGATATTAATGCTAGTTCACCGATTGTGAATGTACAAATGAGTATTTTATATTACCATTTAGTTATTTCATATTTGACTACATATTGTAGTATATTATTTTTTTTCAATTGGACCATGAGCGTAACAAAAGAGCCTTGAACCTCATAATTTTTGGTATAAAAGAACAACAAGAGGAGGATACGCTAGCAATAGTAAAAGAAGAACTAAAAAATAAATCACAAATTGATACAACTTACCTCATAGAAGCAAAAAGAAGAAACCAAAAATAAATCACAAATTGATACAACTTTACCTCAGAAGCAAAGAGGCTAGGAAAATAATTGACCACAAATATAGGTTGATCTCAGGTTGTGCAAGTTGTAATGACTATAAATATAGCATACTTAGTAAATCTCTAATCTTTAGCATAGGAATATTTATAAATGGCTGGCCCATTCTGTAAGACCTGTTTCACTTGGAAGTAGCAGCTCCAAAAAGGTAAAAGAAGCCAGAAAGAAGGAAAATGGGCAACAATTAGAAATCTAAAAGTTATTGTTAGGGATAGAGACCATAAGGATAATAATAATAGGAATTGGGACACTTGGGATCCTTTTTGAACTTGTCAGTGGCTTCTCTCCCATGGTGTAAAGTCCCAAGAGGATGTTGGATCTTGGGTGATATTGATATTATCTGCCTAGATGAAACTTGGGAGCATGAGGAGCTCCATGTCCAACATGGAGATTTATTCTAGGTCACTAGGAACAAAAAAATCAATCAGAGGGATAAGGAGGGACATCTTGTTATATTAGAGTGTCATTTCTTCCTCACATCTACATTTGACCCCTCTGAATCAAATACATTTGGATAAAATTCTAGACACCCATTAAGAAGATGTATATTATAAATTTTTATTTCGCACCTATTAATTCTACTTTGATAAGAAAATAACTGAATGAAAATTTATCCCGTATAATTTAGGAATAAGATATTTATAATTTGAAAATCAGTATTATCCCCCGCTTAGAGACTGAATGCTATAGATTGCAACTAAACAAAGTCAATTTTTAATTCAAGATGACTCCAAACGTTAATCCTGTGAGAAGCTAGATGAGGACCTTGTTTTATCTAATAGCTACAAAAGAAGCTTCCCAAGACCTAATTGAGGTTCTTTAAAATGAAGCTATCAAGATCCTGTGAGCTATCAAGACCTATTACCTGTAAATGGAGTAATGAAGTGGGCAAACTCCAAACTTCAAATTATATGACCTGCATTCATGGGCTAGGTAGTAGTGTTGTATATTATGTGATATCTGATATCTGCTTCCAACCAAATAGAAACTTTGACCTTTAAAATGACCATGAGCCCCACTCCAATCATATACCTTTAACCCTAAATATAAACTTTATCATGCACAAAACAACCATTGAGGAGAATTCCCGATAATCAAAGGAATTTGTAAAATTGAGAAAAGTAAAGTTTTCATTTATTAAAGGATTTGAAATAGTAAATTAAACCTCCCACTTATAAGGACAACATTGAATATCTCTATCATAACCTTACAACTACCCTTTCCACTTCATTACCGTAAGTTCTTTCAAGGTGTCCCATAAAAGAATAATAGAACAACCAACCTCTAGTATGATAAAGAATGCAAAATAGCCAGGGAAATCCATTAGATGCTTCTAGAATCCGTAAACCTGAGTAAAGATCAATAATGTAGAAATCCCTAATTAAAAGGAAATAAAAGGAATTATATCAATAAAAGGCAAGAGCAACTTCTTACAACTATAAGTTGGATCCTAAGAAGTCTGGAGCCAAATTTTGATAAACAATACTAAAGAAAATAATAGACTCTTTAAGAACCTGGAATTCCTACCTTTAAAATATTTATGAGTTCCCTAATGCCATGTAAACTATACCAGTCTCATTGTCCCCTACAAAGGAAGAAGTTTTTCTTCAGATGACATAGAGTCTGGTTAAGTGGATCGCAAATGGGAAAGCTTATGACATTGAAGGCCAAGATGAAATTTTTAAAACTGTAGGGCCAAATCCCCATCCCTCATATGTCAATAAGCCTCTCAATCAGAAATACAAGGCTTCCCTAAAACTTGGATGTAAAGCCTCATTGTTTCTATTTTTAAAATGGGGATAAAAATATTCCCCAATTATGGTGGACCATTATGATTACCCTGATTTTAGCTAAGCTTTATGGAATTATTTTTGAAAGTTAGCACATCATCATTTGGCTAGAAAGTCACAGAAAAGAGCCTAAAGGCTAGGTCGGGTTTAGAGGATACCATTCAACCAGGACCGACCATATTTCACCTTGTGATCATTTCGTAGAGTTCCACACAAACCAATCCTTTTTGTTGTTTGTTGACTTTAGAAAAGATTTTGACATGGTTCCAGGAAAAACCTTTGGAACAGTTTGGAAGAGATAAAAGTTCCTCTCTAGTTGAGGGTTGTTGCAATAAACATGTATGAGAACTTATTGCTAAGTTTAAAACACCCAGGGCTAGCCAAACAGATTAACTCTATTATTAGAGTCAAACAAGGTTGTCCCTGTCCCTACCTCTTTGGTATATACATTGATAAGTTAGAAGAATGCTCTGGAAAAGAAGGCCAGTCGGCCCTACTCACCTGCATAGTCATCAATATTCTTATTTAGTGCCAAGATATCATTCTATGGCAAGGAGTCCCATGATCTTGAAAAACAACCAAGAATCCTCAAGGACTTTTTCTCCACATGGGTATGATTGTTGGCATCGATAAGACTAAGGACATGATTATTAATCCAATAAGATCCCTTATGATACCTGTATATGACAACAACAACTTAAAGGAAGTGGTTTTATAATGGAATTATTCACCACAACTTCAATTGGAATTATAGCATTGAGAAAAGATTGCATGTGATGGAAAGCTTTATTAAGAGTAGGTTTGAAAATAATTGTAAATCATCCGGGATCTTTGGATTTTTGATAAGAAGAAAATCCTCTTTGAGACTCTGTTACACTGCTATTCTTTTATGGATGTGAAGTCAGTCAGTAGTATCTCCTGCAGAATCCTCGAGAAATATAAAGCAGTACAAAATAATTTTATAACCTATAATCTCAAAATTAAAGGCATGCCATCCCATCCCTCCTCATAGAAACAAGCCTCTCCCCATTGACAACATGTATTAAGGACTAGATATCATAATGTATAAGAACAAGTTAAACAATACAGAAGACAAGAGACTACCTAAAATTTCTCTTCAAAATCAAGTCATAACCACCATCAATTCAAGCGATGATGGTATAAAGATGTCCTGTCTGGCTAAACTATTGGGGAATTTATGGAAGAAACCATTTCCAGAGAGTAAAGATACTACAAAAAATGGTCAAACCTAAAATTTAGAGGAAAATGTGGTGTAATAAAGAGTTATGAGGAAAAAAGAAAATTAAGGTATTATAAAGATGTAATCAACCCTAATCAAGAAGATCAAAAATATCTATTTTTTTCCAAGTGTAGAGAGAAAAATAAGCATTGTTAAGATAAGAACAAATTCAATTTAGGCCCATAGTGAAATTGGGCATTGGTCAATTCCTAAAATGCCAAGGGATGAAAGAGCATGTCACCTTGTGACACTAAGAAGGCTGTTGATGAAAATCACTTTCTTAGATTGTCCAAAATGCATACCCATATTAGATCCCATTTTCAAAACACATTGATCACACTACCAACCTTCCTAACCTCCTTTAACCCAACAAAAAGCATGGCAGATCTTGGAAATTCTCTTAATGGTTTTCAGCTAACAAACACAAAAATTCTAAAAATCACAAGTAATCACTTTCATATTCTTAAGGTCTGATAAACCAATTCACCGAGATGTTAATCATCATCATCATCATCATATTAATGGTTTGATAATTATTTTTAATATTTTATTTTGGTCACTACATAGAGATTCTAAATAATCACATAGATTGGTCTGTGAATAATGTTGATCGTGATATCTTTTGGCAAATTTGACATTAATGCCAGCTTAACTCCATATACAAAATGAATATTTTATATTATTTTAATGGTAAGGTAGTTATTGCATACTTGACTACATATTATATACATAGTGTAGTATATCAGTATTTTTCAATTCATTTCTAATACAAGAATTATGGTGCTTAATATATTAATGATTTATTATATATATATAGAGAGAGCATATATATATATATATATATATATATATATATATATATATATATATATATATATATATATATTCAACTAAAAACAACTACATTTAAATAAAGTGGTCCATATACTTTTATTTATTAATTTAAAAGGGTAGAAAATGATTTCATATTAACCATTTAAGTAAAAATGTAATTATTGCTTGTATAATTTTACTTAAATGTAGTTGTTAATGGTACTAAAGTAGTAGTTATTATAATTATTGTTTTTATTGATTATGAAGGTAAACAATAAGATGATTTATTTTTGTTGTGGTAAAATAGCTACTCCTTATTAAGGTAAGCAATCTTACTAATAAGATGCTTTTTTGGTTGGTGTTGGTATTGAATTTTGATGACACAAAGAGAGGATTAATGCTGCCCTTATTTACTTAAAAGCAGTTGTTACTAGTACTAAAGTAGTTATTGCAATTATTGATTATGAAAGTAATTAATAAGATGTTTTTTTTTCTTCTTTTTGTTGTGATAAAATAACTACTCCCTATTAAGGCAAATAATAATCTTGATAATAAGATGCTTTTATTTTGTTGGTATTTCTATTGCAATTTGATGACACAAAGACAAGTGGTAAATTCTATGGTTGACGTTGTTGCTATTTCTACTATGTTCATGTTGAGGTTGTTTTGATTTTCAGAACCCCATAGGATATAGGATTGAAATTTACAGTAAACATGGAACTTAATTTCACTAGAAATCGTCATTATTTTTAGTGGATGAAAGGCTTAGTATTTCTACCAGAAGCTATTGATTTCATCATACTATTTAACCTAAAGAAATATTACCTAATCCGAAAAAAGCGTTGGTAATATTACTTAACAACATTGGACAATGTATTCAAAGAGTTGAAAGATTCCTCTAGCGCAACTCGCACAATGTATTCAAAGAGCTCAAAGATTCCATTTGTTTGGAAGTTTCTTTGGAAATTTTAATGCAGGCGATGTCCAAGGACAACGAAAAGTTATATATATGCGAGGAAGAACAATGAAACACTACAGTTACAGTAGCAATCAAGTAGTAATGGATTTTGTTTCTGTAGCGTCGTTAGTTATCAAATTGGGCCTCCACAAATCGTTGGTGAGCTCCACGAATGTTATGGCTCTCTATAAACCACTTTCAAATAGTCGAATGTTAAGGAAAAATAATTTTTTCACTCCAATAACTACGAGCTTGAGCTTCACCGTCAGGTGCCCTGGCCTTTTCTCAATACAAACGGTTAGTCAAGGCCTCTAACATTTCCCTCGAAGGACCTTGTCAGACCCAACACATTCCGCGCAAGAATCCGCTCATTCTCAAGACTTGTTATTCTCCCTGGGGGTTGGACAGCTTAGGCACTAGTGCTACTGGAGGTGTCATTCCTCCTCCCCTGGTACCATGTCGTGAACTTTTTGTGGCATCCTCCAACCGTGGTTACCGCATGGATAGATTAATATTTCAATTAGCGATGAGTATTAATCAAGGGATTAATTCAACGGAAGGTGTTGTGATCCAAATTTGTAGGGTTGAATCCACTCTAATACCATATGTAATGGCCCCATTGTTACGACAATATGCGACGTACAACAGGTAATTTTTTTTTTCTTTTAATGTTGTGTTAGGTAAATAAAACATCATAATAAATAACAACTTCATTGACACAACCTTCACCTAAATAACGTAACAATATCAAGAATTAATCATCAAATATGACACAAGGCAAACACATCATCATCATGAACCAACACATGTAACATAACATTCCATGGCACAAGAGAAATTAAACACTTAAATCAATCAAGCAACGACCCAAGTCGAGGCGTAAGATAAACAATTTTATAAACCAACATACATGGCATAAACTCTATAGGAACAAGGAGTTTAACATCTACAACAATCATCCATTCATAAATTTAAGGCTGCAATAAAATTTCTTAATCCATTATTCAAAATAAAATCCAATTGCATAAAAACCTAAATTCTAAAACAATTGTTCACACATCAACTTTACTTCGATGGAACAAGAGAATATATTATCCACCTAAATCATTTCATGCGAAAATAACATAATCATATCCAGTTCTAGGCACAAGAGTAAAACAATTCTAAACCCAACACACACCCACATTGTGATTAGTCGGGAGAGTAATTGTCAAATCCTTTGCATGGCACATGTAATTTAATCACTACCAATCCTACTTCAACATAATTAAAGGCGCAAGAGCGCTCTAGTTATCCACTCCTAAACGGGTTTCAAGACTAGAATATACATCATAATTACCATCCATTCTTCATCGCTCAAAATCTACCTAAGATAATTCAACCATAAACCAACAATTCTTAAGTCAATTTTGAGGTGTACAAAAATAACCTACTAAACTTATCTATCCATCTTAAAGGCACGCCAACACCACCCACTATCCCCAATCTAACCTTCATGATATACAAAGGGTAATTTACTAAGAGGACAATAATCTAGTGGCGTAAGCACCACAAGGCGCAAGACTAAATTAAAAACAGTTAAAAATCTATTCTAAACAATGCTATGAATAGTAAGGCCAGTTCCATTGAGAGAAACTAAAACATACAGCTCAAGACACATTTAATAGTAAGGCTAATTCCACTAGGTCGTCTGTTTAAAATAAAATGAAGGATAAATTCATTGGTCGGAGTCGTACGGGGAGATTGGCATGCATGCATTGAACATTGTTTATGGGATTATCCATAAGGATCACAGTGATTCGAAACTTATTCGTTGCATAAACATGGTGTGCATAATCTCTGTAAATATCAACCTCTTTGCGCTAATATGCACAATTAGCATCTATCTATATATAATGGCTTTCATGTTCTTTAGCGTGGATATATATGGATCCCAAGGAGATGGGGTGGTTGATGACACTGAAGTAAGATATTAATATCTCAGTAATCTGATCCATCTACTTAGAAAGAGAAAAACGAAAATCTAAATTCCTCCACACAAACGCAAAGGATCACCTTAAATTTGAGGGAAGGTTCAGATGGATCCACGTTTATTTAAGTGTTGAGTAAGAGGCAAGGTTTGTTGAGTAAAGAATAGGTGAAAAAAAATGTTGAGGTAAAAGAGGGAAAAATCGTTTTTCTTGAGGAGATGACAACTTGCTAAAATGTAGAGCTTAGGAAGGGGAAAACATTGAGGAGAGGCACCCAAACAAGCATAGACGTTTGCAGGCTTAACCCAAGGATCGAACAGGAATAACGAAGACCTGAGGCAGGTGCCGAGAAGCTTGCAAAATAGCAGAGGAATAGACCTCATGTAAATCACGAAGACTCTCTTCACTCAGGAAGATTGAGACAAAGGAAGAGATTACGAATCCGAGTTAAGGTAAAATGACAGGGAGTGGAAACATCGAGACAAAACAAAACTTCTGAGCATAAAAATTAATATCTTAGCAGAGGTAAAACTAAATTGCTGAGCAGGGATAAAATAAAACCATTACAACTGCTACAACAATTAATTCCATAAACATAAATTAAACAAAAATAGTGCAAATTTAACATGAGTACCGTAACCGATGAAATTGTTTGTTAGTGTTATTCAGTAGCTAGTTTTCCTCCTAGCTCCCCCTTGCTAATCACTAAGACCTCATCGGTACTTCCTAGCCAATGCTAGGGATACTCTTCTTCCCTATGAGCCCCTCGATCTGAAAAGGGGGCCACACACACAAACCAGAGAATAATATAGCCCCCAGCTCGCCTCACAAGGTCGAGCTACCACTCTCTTTTTGAGCCGGGTATCCCAACTCCCACAAGATAAATTAGTGAAGCAAAATTTGGCAGCATAACCTTATGCATACCAGTCGTTATCCATACTCCTCCTCTATCATTTCTTTTATAGAGTTCTCTTAGTGAATAGTTGCCAAAATGCACATTAATTTTTTTTTATTAAATCGTTATTAGGAATATTCTCCCCCATACACTTGTCACCCGATCCCTTAGTTGCACCAGAAATTCATTTAAATAATTAAGTTAATTTGTCAATTTCCCACCCAAAAGTGTTCCTAAAAATGCTCCTTGATGTCCCTTTATTCCCTCACATTCCCTAAATGACTGATGTCTTTCTTAAAGCTTATTTGAGTTCATTTTAGGAAGGTTCTCTATACTATATTCCTTCTATGTTCCACATTCCTTTTGCAATTAGTTTCCCCTTTTTTGTCTAAGTTCGAATTTATCAAGTTTTCTCATAAACAACAATTAATCTTTTTAAATAATTTAATCCTCCTTTAAATTCTATTTTTTTTTTTTTTTTTTTTACCCCCCATTTTTCTTCATCCCCCCTTTATTAAATACTTAATTAATTTTTTTTCCTCATGTACTACTTAGACCTAGGATTTAAATTCAAATAGGCTTAGTGAATTTTTAAGGGAGGGTTATAATTATAAACTTTACTCATACACAAATAATTTATTTTTGTCTAAGTCGAGGTAAGATATTGTTTTCTAGGCACCTAGGTTCATTGACTCACCTATGTTTAAACATCGTGATGTGCCTTTCAAGACGCACTACATGATCTAAGGGTGCTACTGGCCTTTATTCATGTTTCTTTTACGCGACGTGCCCTTCAAGACGCACTACGTGCTCCAATGATGCCACTAACCTTTTGATTCATTTTGGTAGACATCTAAAAACTCCATGAGGTGAGCTTGTGGGTGACTAAGGGCCTCTAAGGAATAAGGACCCCGCCTTATTGTGTGGCCCTTAGAATATTCCTGAGCAACTGTCTCAGTTTGTAACGACCCTCCTCGTTACGACAACAACTTTGATAAGAGGTGCATTTTTTTTTTTGTTTTAAAAGTGTGTGCGCTTGTAGAAAGGAAATAGATACACTTGACTCTATGTTTCCACCCAACGAATAGCAAGACGCAACCATGAAGATCACAACAAGAAGACATAAGGCGCACAACAAGTAACTGCAAGCATTAATGACCAAGACATAAGGAAGAATTCATAATAGTAGATTTTACTATTTTTGCACATGAAAGCAGGGCGTCTAATCTTAGTTCTCTGCTCCGGAGAGAGAGAAGGTCAGATAGGCTCCTGGCCGACTTCTCAGGAAGAAACTAGTAATCTCTGTCAGGTGTGTCACAAGAGTGGAAACCCTGCCTTTAAAGGGCCCGAGACTCTTGATACGGCACTGGATTCTTTACATAAAATTAATCAACAATAAGTAAAACTGACCACCCCTCCATCCTACCCTGCAATGGTTAGGACCTCCAAGACACATAAGCAATGCTCAAGCCCAAGTTCCCATCGATTTTAACCATTTAAGGTCTCAGGGTTGGCGACTGTTCGGAGGAACATGGAGGTGTCTACATCCCGCCCAACACAAGCATACCACGCAATGAAATTACCCCAGTCCTCTACGGAAGGTGTAAGTAAGGACCCCGACACTGACCATCCGTGATTAAGACTCACTGACAAAACTACAGACCAACTACTCCATTTGTTTTCATTAAGCGTCGAGTTACCAACCCAGTCTTAATAATGTACACTAATTGATTGCAATCTTGTTACTGAATCATAATGAACTTACCATAACATCACCGTAACATAACCATATCATCGCCTTCTCCATCTCAATATCATTGCAATTCAATAAAGATGACCTTACCTTTTTTTTGATATTAACAACAACAGAACTACCAAAAACCTAACCATAAATATCCTTGTACTTACTTTTATAAAAAGAATAGTATTGTAATTTAAACTAAAAAAAGGGTTTTCCTTACAAAACTTTATAAATAAATAACCTAACCATAAATATCCTTATACTTACTTTTATATAAAGAATAGTATTGTAATTTAAACTAAAAAAGGGTTTTCCTTACAAAACCTTATAAATAAATAACCTAACCTTAAATATCCTTGTACTTACTTTTATAAAAAGAATAGTATTGTAATTAA
>SNQJ01S0094243.1:128524-147467 GCA_010110895.2 Picea sitchensis
AAAAGATAATGTACCAAAAGAAGAAACTTATAGTTGCTAGGAAACTGTGTTCTTTACTGCAAGACGATCCCACAAAGTCTGGAACTTTTGCTCATTGAAAGTCTCCATGAAGATGTAGAAATATTTAAGGATCTGATGAAGTCCTTTGGCAACCTGTCTGGCCTTGTACTTCTTGATCCTATGGACCCATCTGCACCTGAAAATATTCCTTTCTGGTGGACGTGGAACCAGATTTCAAGTCTAGTTCGGTAGGAGTGAGTCATACTCCTTCTGCATGGCTGCTTGCCATAATGTATTTCCCACAACCCTATTGTAGTTTTGTGGATCAGTATATTGAACCATATAACAATGCATGGGCATCGTAGGTTCTGAAGCTGAAAGTACATGAGAAGGCTCCTCATGCTGAGATCGAGTCATCCTTGAATCCAATAGATTCCCTACAAGGTTTATTGTTGCTTGAAGTGTGGTATGTGCCTTCTTGGGCATCTGCTGAAGCTTCGACGTTGGATTCTTATCTGGTTGTACTTCCTGTTTATTTCCATGTATAGAATCTAAGTGCACGGAATCATCTCTGATGTTTGAAACTGATGGAAGAACAAGAGTATATGCATGTTGCAATGGAGGTGCATGAAAAGTAGTCTCCTTATGTGTAAGTAGAATAGAGGAGTCATTGTCAAAAAACTTAGTGAATTTATACAACCTTGACTTGTGATCGACACCAATTGCAATAATGGAATTGTCATGCATGTCAATTACTGAAACTGGATCTGATGTAAATTCAACCTTTTTTCCTTTCTGAGTGATCTGATAAATTGAGAGCAGATTCATAGAAGGCTTTGGAACATGAAAAAATTCTCAAAAATTCCATTGTGGAGTTCCACTCTCCCTTCTCCTACTACTTCTACTAGAGTACCATCCCCCATGAGAATAGGGGGCTTGAGCATGGACTCAAGGAAGAGAAAAATTCCTCTTTCATTGCCATATGATGGGTTTCACTAGAATCTATAATCCATGAATCATATGAGGAATTAATTGCAACCAGAGCATGATGATTACCTTTCTTAGGAGCATGATCTTCTTCCTTCCTCTTCTTAACTCCCTCTGGAATGAAGTTTCCAAGGTTGTTATGTTGAAGTGCTCGTGCCATAAGATCGATATGTTTCTTCATGCATGTGGATTCTTCATGATTCAGTTTATAGCAGTAAGTGCACTACTTTCCTTTCTTCTTCTTCTTGGAATCTGAAGAGTCTTTGGAACCTGAAGAATCGTTGNCCCTCCCATTCTATTTGGATGACCCTTTTCCATAATGCATGGTGAGTGCATGTGCTTTGGGATCTTTCATGAGGCCCATATGTATGAGTTTTGTCTGCTCTTGTGTAAGAGACTCAATGAATTGAGCCAACGTAGGCATTTTCCAATTTGTTCCAAAAAGACATCTGCCAAAATGGAAATTGGAGACATATACAGAGTATTCTAGTCCTAGCTTGGCCAATATTGTTAGAATAAGTTGTTTCTCTTATGTAGACTTATCAATACCACATTCACCCAAGATTAATAACAAAGATTTAAATTTAGTAAAAAAATATTGTATATTATCAAAACTTTTAGGGTCTAAGGTATTCAACTCTAACTCAAGCATATGACCTCGCATTTCATCTTGCTTTCGAAAGAGTCCTTCAAAGGTGGTCCAGATCTCATTTGGAGTCTTACATGCAACAACATGAAACCATAAATTAGTGGAGATTAACTCAAGAAGTATTCATGTGGCCTCATCCTTACGATTCACCCATCTCATCTTCTCAATCGCTGATGTAGGTTCTGTTTCTGTTGCCATCATCAAATTATACAGTCCTTTTCTTTTGAGTTGGAATGTCACCTTGGGCTTCCAATCAAAATAATTGTATGGTGTGAGGATTACCACCAAGTTTGACTGTATAATAGTTTTCATATCTGTCTCTCCCACTGATTCCAAGAACCTCTGAAAATTTACTCTCAATCTGCAAGTGAAAAATTAAGAAATTAAGAATTCATATCAGTTTTAGGAGATGATCTTGTGACTTTCTTTCTGAGAAAACGGTGCGGAATCTCGCCAAACGGTTGAAAACCCACTTCCAAAATAGGCCAATTTACTTTCTTTGCAAGCAGTTTCCTCCAAAACATAATATTTTGGGAGCAATGAATGTGGAAAGGTATGTACACGGATTCATATCAGTTTCAGGAAGCTATCTTACGACTCACTTTCTGAGCAAACGGTAATAATATCGCCAAACTGTTGAAAACCCACTTCAAAAATGGGCCAATTTACTTTCATTTCAGGTTGTTTCCTCAAAAACGTAATATTTTGGGAGGAATAATTGTTGAAAGTTACGACCACGGATTTAGCTCACCAAAACCCAGATTTTTCTTATTCTTTGGCTTGTCTGTCTTGCTCCAAGCATCATAGCTCTGATACCATGTCAGTTTTTCTTGGAAACCTGGACAAGAGATCTAGCTAAAGCAAGTACAAACAAATCTTATCAAGAAAAAAAGAGAGATTCAATATGGAAGAATGAGAAAATATATTCACACTACTCCAATGAGATGATGATTGATACATAGATCATGATCAATATGATACAATGAATGAGTGGAATGCACTCATATATAGGGCAAAGCATTCCATAATTAAGAAAATAAATCAAGCAGATAGCTTACCTTAGGAATGCATGCATGCATAATAGTGATGGTTAAAATAGAAAGTCTAAAAATAGAACTAGTCAGTTAACTCTCAATGAACTAGTGTTATTCCCACTGAACTAGTGTGTCGAAAATAGAAATTTCTCCAACAGTTGATTCTCCTTCACAACTCTCTTCTTTATACGTTTGTTTATGTGTCATCTACTAATTTCATATTTGGATATATATTAAATATGACTAAGACTTCTTATAGAAGCTAATTGACTATAACATTAAAGATGACCATTAATTCGACTGACTTTCAATTAATTAAATGAAATGTAGAAATATAAAGAACAACTCCATTAATTAACTCCACTTCTTGCTGACTGACATAGACTAATATTTTGTAGAAGAAAATATAAACTGATAAAATGTGGTTACAGTCTGACAGAAAGAATGACTGACAATCAAATCTACTTACTGACAAAATGATTTTCTGAAAAAATCGACTGACTAACAAATTGACGGAGACGTTATCTCATCGACTTGTAATTATTGTTTCCAACACTCCCCCTTAATTATAAGTAGGTTGGATTACAAAAATTACATCAAAAATTGAATTTACATTTTACTATCACTCATCTGCTACTTCGCAGACTCCCATACTACTGCGTAGATTCTGAAAAGCATCTCTTGCTAAAGATTTTGTGAAAATATCTATTACTTGTTCTTTTGACCTACAAAAATCTAAACATATCTCTTTGTTATTCACCAATTCTTTGATAAAATAATACCTTGTATCAATATACATAGTTTTATTGTGAAACACATGATTCTTTGATAACATGATGGCTAAATTGTTGTCACAAAATATTGTTGTTAGTTCTTGTTGTTCCTGCAACAAATATTTCAACATCCTTCTCATCCAAATGACTTGACACGTTGCACTTGTAGATGCAACGTACTCTTCTTGTGTTGAAAAAAGAGTCATTGTGGGTTGCTTCCTTGATGTTGATGATAACATACATGTTCCAAAATGAAAGGTGTACCTAGAGGTACTTTTCATGTCATCTATGATGCCTCCAGAATCACCGTCAGAATATCTAATGAGTCTGAAATCTTCTAAAGTGGAGTAATTAATTCCAAAATATTTTGTTCCATTCATTGAAAATTTAACATTGATTGCAACTTTAAAATTCGTTCCAAAATCTTTTTGAACTTTAACATTCATTGCAACTTTAGCATTCATTCATTTAAAGTTCTTGATTCAAACAAAGTCTCATTCATTCGAATCACTTTCACTATCTCCATTATGTTCAACATGTTATCATTGTGTCTCAATTTCTTCGAATCCCTTCCCATATATTCATGTTTTTCCTTCCATTCATATTCCCTTTGGTTACCATTTCCATATGATGATATTCACATTGATGCATGATGTTCCTTCAGTTGCAACATCCCACTGCAAATTTCAGTTAAAACATTTTTTATAAATTACCTTTTCTTCATTCTATGTTCATATGTGATGCACAACAATCAGGTTAGGTGTTGAATGAGAGTTGGTGGTGTGTTGTTTCATCATGGAAAATAAATAATTTATTTGATTTTGAAAAAATTGCGACAGTGAAGAAAAAGTATGATTAATTTTCAGTTGTTGGATAAACTTCAATTAGAAATCCCTATTGCATCCTGGCATTTTAAGGTTGAAAAGGAGAGAGAACAATCAATTTTGGACCATCCATATTTATACCGTGAATGGTTGTTATTTCTTTATGGGGTTTCTCATTCATGTAAGGGAGTGGAAAATGGACATGTTGCAGTGTAATATCAACCATTTCTTTCCTCCAAAAGAAATCAATAATATGCATGTGTTCAAGGTCATTGTTTTCGAAAATAAAGGTTTGAGGGCCCACACTAGGAGCCCACATGATCTTTGGGTATGCATTCTAATTGGTGGTTATCCCATTCATCGAAGATATTTATTTCTCCTTAATCGTGGTTGGTGTATCTTGATTAAGGTTATTCAANTTTTCGAAAATAAAGGTTTGAGGGCCCACACTAGGAGCCCACATGATCTTTGGGTATGCATTCTAATTGGTGGTTATCCCATTCATCGAAGATATTTATTTCTCCTTAATCGTGGTTGGTGTATCTTGATTAAGGTTATTCAAGTCAAAGGTAGGGGGAAGAATGGTGAAGCATAATGCACAGACGGGCATAGACGATGGAATTTTTAGAAGGTAGGGGGGTTATTAGTGGAGTGTTTTAGAGAGGAATAGGGGATATAAAGAATAGGGAACAAAGGGAGGAATATGAAAGGGATCATAGAGAAGAGAGCAGAGTTTACACATAGAAAATGGAGAGAAAAGAAGAAATATATAGTGAATAATATATAAGTTAAGAAACGTAAAAAATAAGAACAAGGGTCACACAAAGTAAAAAGGAGACAATAGAAAATATAATCAAGAAGAATAAGAATAATCTAAGAAGAAAAAGAGATGGAAGTAATTCACGAAAGAAGAAGTTTAATGTAATGTGTTTTAAGTTAAATGCCATGTAATTAATGTCCTGGTTGATACTAAGACTAGGAAAGAAAAGAAACTAGTATGAGAATAGAAAGACATTGAAACTAGGTTGTATGTACAATAGTTGAGTTGTCGATACCATTAAAAGTTTGTTAAAAAATTCTCGATTTTAATAAGAGTGCACATTGTGTACAATTTTAAGGAAAAAAAATTATGTGTGTAGATTAAGCTATGCCCTTTGAGTGATTAGGTAGGAGGTTGGGGTCTTATTTCTTCCTTTATTATCAAAGATTTTAAAATTGTAATTATTGGTTCATGAAAAGTGAAAATTTTGATTATAAAATTGAGAATATTGGTTTGAAAATTTTGATTATAAAAGTGAGAATATTGATTTTCAAAAGTGTATTTTTTTTTATCAAGTGTGAATTTCAAATATTTTTTATTCCAAAAGTGTGACTTTTGATTTAGAAAGTGTCGATTTGAATTCCAAAGTGTTAATATAAATTTCCTACAACTTGTATTTAGATTTAATAAGTATACATGTATATCTAGAATTAATGTACAACATTTTGTTTTTTTACATGCATTCATAATATTATTATGACATGCATTGCTAAATATATCAAAATTGAAGACATGCAAAAAAAATAAAAAAGTGATGACAATCATTACATTACAAAGTTGCACTTATTCATAAATATTTAAGACAATGTACAGTAAGGTTCTATATAAACAAAATGATGACTATTTGCATGTCCTTTTTACCAACTTCCTCACCTTAAATGCAAACACTATAACTTGTTTATTATGAAAAATGAATTCACAAAATCCACATCCCACTCCATGACATAAGAGATAAATTATAGTTCTTAATTAAACTATTAATTTATGAGCTATTACATGTCACGCCAGGAGTGGGAAGAAATCTTAAATCCACGAGATGATTATTCCATTATCTTGAAGCTCAATAAATATACAAAATACAATCATTGGTCTTCTCAAATGTACGACTCTTCTTATCAAATATGATGCTTCATATGTACATTATTATTACAAAGACCACAATCCTAAGGATTACATGTCCAACATTCCCTCCCTTAACCTAAAGGGGTGTGTGTGAGTCCAAACATCATTTTGAACTTCTCGGTTTTTTTTCTTCAATGTGCTTTGGTGAATATGTTTGCAATTTTCTCATTTGTGGGACAGTGTCTCAAGTGAATAGTCTTGGCCTCTACATGATATCGAATTAGGTGATACTTTGTGTTGATGTGCTTAGTTCGATCATGGAATCTAGGATTCTTGGTCAACTTGATTTCATAATTATTTTCATCTAGAAGAGGAGTAGAATTCACTTGTTTCTCTATCAAATATTCAAGTGTTTTATTGAGACATACAATATCCTTTGTTGCTTCCGCAACTACCACATATTTTTCCTATATTTTGTAATTTGTTAGAACTGATTGTTTGTGCGATCTCTGAGAGATAGTTGTTGATTCAAGACTCATGAGATACCTTGAATTTGATACTCCAGTTTCTTTATCCCCAACAAAGTCTGAATCAAAATATCTGATTAGGTTGAATTCATCCACCTTAGAGTACCTGAGTCCAAAATCTTGAGTTCCTTTAAAGTATTTCAAAACTCCTTTTGTAGCAGACCAATGTCCTTCACAAGGATTTTGAATGAACCTAGAAATAACCCCCACAACAAATGAAATGTTTAATATGGTGTTAGTAAGATAGATAATACTTCCCACAAGTTTTTTTATACTTGGTTGCATCCTCAAATTCATTCCCTTCTTTTGATGTGAGTTTCAAATTCTGGTCCATTGTAGTAGAAACGAGATTGTAATTGGTCATGCCAAACTTTTTCAACAATGATCCAATGTATTTTTTGTGGGAGATGAATATGTATCTTGGATTTTGAATCAATTCATTGCCCAAAAAGTTGTGAAGAAGTCCCAAATATGTCATCTTGAAGCCTTTCTTCAACTTTTTCTTTATGGATGCAATGTAGATCTCATTGTTTCCTGTTATCAATAGATCATATACATATACTAGAAGATATATGATAGTATTTCCAACTTTATTGACAAACAAAGTTGCATCGTCAATATTGAATGCTTGAAATTTAATTTCGGAAGATGCTCAATTAACTTTTCTTACCATGTTCGTGGTGCTTGTTTCAAGCTATATAAGGATTTTATGATCTTGAATACCTTATGTTTTGTCCCTTCACAACAAATCCTTCTATTTGATACATGACCACATTCTCTTTCAATTATTTATTCAAGAAATCAATCTTCACATCCATTTGATGAATTTTCCATAAATTTTGTGCTACCATGGAAAATAAAGTGCGTATGGTAGCCCATTTTGTTATGGGGGAAAAATTATCCTCATAATCAACACCTTATTTATGTGAAAATCCTTTTTCCATGAGCCTTGCTTTGTGCTTGTCAAGTGATCCATCTGATCTAGAATTGTTCTTGAATACCCAATTGAAGCCAATCAATTTGGTTGCAAATGGAGGATCCACCAAATTCCATGTCCAATTATTGATGAGAGCATCTTTTAAGAACCAAATATCAAAATAGCATAAAAAAACATCAGAATAAGTACTCAATGCCTATAAAAATATAAAATTTCAGATTATAAGCCTCTTCGAGGGGGAAACCTCCTTATACACCACATAAATTTCCAAATACAAGATGATTCCAAATGAAAAGGTCTCCTTGGTATATATAGGATACTAGAAGGTACAATTACAACTAATGGACCCAAGCTGACATAAATAAAATAATATTACTAATGTAATATGACCCAATTAATGGGTAATGTGCCACTATTTATGGATTAACATGCCCTTCCCCTTTGAACAAGTGTTTCCCATAGCGCTTGAGTAATTCTAGATGCTTCTGTATAAAAGGCTCATCTTCCCAAGTGGAATCTTTATCAGGTAGTTTCCTCCACCTAATGAGATACTCTGAAATGGATCTATTCCTCAACTGGAGAATTCATGTGTCGTTGATAGGTTCAGAATCCAATATGATTTTTCATTCCTCGTCAAGTTCTGGAAATATATTTTTAACTGGGATCTTGTCACCTATAACCTTCTTTAAGAATGAAACATGGAAAACTGGGTGTACTCATGAAGATGCAGGTAACTCCATTTGTATGTCATAGTAACAATATTTTGCAACACCTTATAAGAGCCATAGTACTTTGGTGATAATTCCAGTAGTACCTTTTGTTTGATTTGGGAGTTCTTACATAAATATAAGTGATATTTGTACCATAGTGAATAATTTTTCCATGTAAATGTCTCTAATGCACTGGAATCCTGCTGCAACCTTTGAATGAGATTCCACTTGTTTTTGTCATTCTTCCATTCATCCCTCACTTCTATTATCCAATCGGGTTGGATGAACGAGATGACACATAGAAAGGCCTCAACATATTCATACTTTCTTTAGAGTGCATATGCCACAACATTTTTCTTACCTTTTTTTATAAATGATTTCAAACTCATAACGCAACATCTTGGTCACCCATTTTTTTTGTTCTTCTGAAGATAGTCTTTGTTCCAAGAAGTATTTAAGACTATCATGATATTCTTTGACCCTGAAGTGCCTACCTATTGTGTAATATCCCCAAAAATAAATTATTACTAAAGTCTGTATGCACTTAGGAATTTATTTCCATTTTTGGCAAATTCGAATTTGGAAAATTATTGCCATTTATGGAAATTCCAAATTTAGAATTTGGTTAATTGTAATTCAATATTGTGACTGTTGGGAAAAGATTTGATTTTCCCAAACAACTCTTTGACTATGACACTTGTAAGAGACAAATATTTTTTATATTTATTGTTGAGGGACAAATGGAAAAGCTAGGTTGAAATCAGCTGACCATGACTCCATGAGTGGGAAACAGGATTGAACTACCTCGGGGCTGAATTTTACAAGTGGGAAATCAGGAATTCGACCATTGGATGCCCTTGAAAATCAGGGATTTGTAAAGCTATGAAATTTCCCAAGGGGAAAAGACCTAGGCACAAGATACTTTTGCATATATAGCATATGGGAGGAGGCAGGATGTTGTCGAGTATGTGGGGCAAAGGATATCACTTGTTGTTATGAGAACTGTTTTCTAAGTGTGAGGAACAGAGAATTTCTGATCTGAAAGAGGCGTATAGCGAAAGAGGAGCTTCAGAGTTCTCCCTCATGGATTCATGTTCAGGCTAGGGGGTGAACGAAGCAAGTAGATTAGTTGTTTTGTTCTATGGTTGGGTGGAACTTGGCTATTCCATTTGTTGTCCCAATACTTTGTTCAGATATGTACTCCTATTTATTTATTTTGTTGAATTGTTTTATTGGATAATGTCTAGTAGAATGAAACAAATTGTAGAATAATTTTTTTTTTTACAGTTTGAATTTATTAGTGAGTAGAACTAAGAAACTACTATGTGTCATAGCTATTGGTGAATGTGTAGAAGTTTACTATTCAAATAATGTACCCTCTGAATTCCACAATAGGAAACAAATATCAGTTCAATTTTGTTGTTGATATTAGGAATATTTGGCATAAGTATGAATATAGATTCAAGTGTAAACATGCTTAAAATTATTTCAGATTGCTACAGGTTGACTATTCTTGAGTGTAGATCTACAGAAAATACCGGAGTATGTGTTTATAGGTTACAATAAATATACACTGAACAGAAGTATTACCATGATAAGTAGAACCTATACCATATCTGTATTTATAGATATTTTCTTGAAGAATATTTAAATTGTACAATTACCAAACAAAATTTTGAGTGAATATACGAATCGAAATATATATATGTATATATGTTGCTACCATATGGATTTTTTGTGCTATATGAATATCTAATACACAGAAAAATAGTTATTGACTATTACAAGTATTTTCCACTAAATCCGACTATATTAAATGTAGCAGAAGGTTACAGGACTTTTCATTTTAGTAATCTCAGAAGAAAATGTCCAGCGACATAAATACATAAAACATGCTACCTATTATAGATTCGGTACAATACTTAAATGAGTCTTTAAACTCTATACACTATATGCAACCATAAATATTAAATAATGAAATTCATATTCAATACGGGGTTTCCCTCTGTCTTTTCCCTTATGGATTGCAGATACAAGTAACCATGTTTCTATAGGAGCCTGGTGTAAAACTATCACGATAATAGTATCCTTGGGTGGAACCTATATCACTTTAACAAAAACTGGATGGTTATTTTTCTTTCAACGCTTTAAGTTGGAACTCCAATACCTTTTGAGTGAGGTGTCCTCATCAATCCCCAAGCCATCGAGCGATTAAGTCCTGCAAGGCATTGCCAAGAATATCAGTAATAGAGTTATGCAACAAATCAACAAAATTAAATATCGAAGATAGATAAATGTTCAGGATGAATTCATGAAAATTAAACATTGCATATTTAATACACGAATAAACACTTAGCTTGAGGTTGGCATGGGTACTTTCCCATCTATGTCGTTGAGAAAACTGTCCATGGAATGAAGGGGAGGAGTGGATATTCAAACGACTCATGGGTACCCTCGCAATGGAAACCGGGGTCCCATCATTAGTCTTGTAACCAAATAAATATTAAATCAACGACTCAGAAGTTAACAAGAAGATAGAACATTATCAAATATGTAAGCTATAATGCATAAATAAAACTGTAGAGTCTGCACAGTATGAAGTACATTCCACAAAATTACCAATTCGGACTATAGATAGGATGGACAGTTATTGTTCTCATAATTATCAAACTTACGAACTGATGATAAATAAATGTAGTCAAGAACAGATTTTTGGACCCATGATTTAATTTTCCCTCTACGCTAACGAAGTAAAATTAGATAAGTAAATCGTAAACTTCTAGAATAGAGAGTATGGTAGATATTTTAAGTCTGTTCAATTTATGGAATAATCACATAGTGGAAGTCTTAGGACTATAACATTCTCCTCACAAGTTCGAGCAAGGTAATTCGATCTAGTTTTCTTAAAATTTCCCAACACCCAGGAAAACCTTATCGCAATCACAGGATTAATCTATGACTTTATAAACCCTATTTTTGAATATGAAATATTTTTATAGTGGGTTCCAATACATAACCTTTTCTATATTCGGCTCGAAAAATATTGACCAAATCAAAACATAAAGAGTAAATATACAACCTAGAATAGACACAGGATAACTACACGCTATAGGTATGAAATGTTAGGGTACTGTATAAATCCCGAGTAGGTTTCATCCTCGGGTACCTCGACGTTTGATATGTCGTGAACGAATTCAAATGATAACGTACCAGAATAAACTTAAGGAGTATTCTGAGGATAGATACTACCGACAAAAGAACTAACAATATGATGGGGTTATCCCTGAACTCAAGAAAATTGAACCACCTGGTAAACCACTTACATAACCTCAATGAAGAGAACGAGTGAAGTGTGGATACTTCATAGGAAAGGATATTATCATGACCACCATGAGACGGGTTACAGTCATACAACACACAAACTGATGATGGATCATTCACAGAAAACAAATGATAAGCAAAACGCAACCCTTTAGTTGCCAAAAACTTTCTTTAGTGACTAATTTTTCGAACTACTTACTCACAGGGTAACAAGGTCGTTAGAATAAGAGGCGATCTTACCTAGTAAAAGAGAAGAACTAGATGTTTGTGTATCCATATTCTTGTTGTAAACAAAACATGAACCTTTCTAGTCACCTTTCCAGTTTTACGCACAGATAAAACCCTTGTAGAATTTAATGCGGGGAGGTTCTACAAAATTCATAGGAACCAAAGGAAGTTGAAACTTAGTGACCTCTCATATCAGAGTAATGGCGAGGGAAGGTGTGGGTATAGTAGCCATGTGATTTAAACGTGCTTGGTGCATCCACATTGGTCACGCCAACCTAGGATTATTACTGTTGAAGAACCCTAATAACTTCTTAGACAGAGACGTTATGACTTTTACGGACCAACCTGATCTCGCATTTAACCTAACCATAAAGACTATAAGTGAAAATCCCTGTCATTTTAGTCAGGCTGAGGTATTGCTGGACAAAAAGGAGGTCAGACTCGATAGGACATCGGGTCTAGTTTTGAGTTGTCATGCCAGGTGGGATGTCGAACCTTGGCTCTAAAATTCTCCATCTCGATCAACCTTGTTACTTATATGACTGACGTGTGATTCAAGTTCCCTCTAACCACCAGGTTAAAGGTTTTAAAGAAAAGCAAACTGCCAAGAACGACCACTAAAATAACAGTTAGAATGCATTGTTAGTAATGGAAAAATGGTCAAGAACAGACCCGTATACTTTTAATAAGTGATAACATCGAAAATTTTAGGTAAAACCTATGTTAACAAAATTCATGAATTCATAAAAATACACTACCTTTCCTGACTTTAAAACATAGGAAATACCGATATTTATTCATAGAATACTATGGTAAGGAGTGTCTGTCCATGAGCCCTTTCAAAGAATATATTATTCTTGAGTTTTTTTAAAGTATAGATAATAAACGAATACATTTGTTAGGGAATGTGTTGTGGTAAGTTAGTTGTACTCCTTCATTGGACATGGCATGGAGGGTATGAGGATTTGCTTAAAAGAAAATTTCCATGTTAGGATAGATTTCCTATAGACTTTTGGATATAACCAAATCATAGTTATTTCATGGATAAATAAATCTCACGTCGGTTGAGATGAATTTTGTGATATGTACCAAATTAACTTAATAATCTTGACTTCGCGAGAAGGTCATCAACTTGTTATTAGAAATTACCAGTTTAAAACAATTAAACATATCTGAGTAAAAAGTAGTAATGCACCCATCAAAAAAAAAATTATTTAGGTAAATTTGGGGTACATTACATATGGTATTAGAGAAAAGGTTACGACAGTTGGACCTTAAACAGGGCCAAAAATGTTTTCTTAGCACATGCTTTCTGTTTAATGAAAAACTAACAAAATGTTTACTGATACAAACATAAAAAATTTATTTCTGTTGTGATAATGAAAGGAAATAATGAAGAGGATATAAAACTTGAGGAGAAACCGAAGAAAGGACCTACTAGAGAGCCTGGGCAGAATAGTGAAGGAAGTTCCACCACCCAGGTTCTGGAAACTACGAGAAACCTTATTGTGGAACTGCATGTTTTCAATGAAGATAATGAGAAACTAAAAAAAACACAACAAGAACAACAGAAAATAAATTAAGTACTGTTGCGTAGCATAGTAAAAAAGAAGAGCCTAAACGACAACAACGAGGAAGAAGAGGTCAGCAAAAGAGCCTCCAAAAATTCTAGTCCTGAAGCAGAAAAAGGGGAAAGCTCTTCCGAAGGCACACCATCAACAGAAGATAAAACAACCACAGGAAGAAAGGGGAAACATGTGGACCACCTGGAAGGAGAGTTTAATAAAATTAAACCGTCCACCTTTTAAGGGGAATCCAGGACAGGGGATGAGGTTGAAGCATGGTTACTAGACATAAAAAATTATTTCCATATCTACAATTATTCCAGCAACATGAAGGTCAGAATGGCCATCTATAACCTGAAAGGAAAAGAAAGTATATGGTGGAAGGACCTGAAGTTGGCCAAGGGCCTAAAGGAAAAATAGATGGAGTGGTCATATTTCAAGAAATACTTTAAGAAACAATATTTGTTTGAAAGTTACTATGAAAGAAAGACCAAAGCGTTTTATGAGCTATGACTCAGTCAAATGACAATGGATGACCTGACAAACAAATTCTTGGAATTACTAAGGTTCTTTCCTTATATCCGGGAGGACAAAGTAAAAATTCAGCGGTTCCTAAGATGCTTGCCACATTCCTATAAGGATAAAATTGAGTTTGACAACCCCAATACCTTAAGCGAAGTTTTCAGAAAGGCTTGAATGTGTTACGATCAATACAAACAACGGTATGAGCTTCCCAAGGCTTGGAAAGAAAAGAAACAAAACTGAATGAACCAGCGGAAGAAGGGCTATCAAGCAACCCCTTCTTGGAATGCAACGAAGAACTTTCCAAGGAAATATTTTCACTCCAATAGCCAGAACACCCAAGGGGGAGGTAAACCAGTTAATATGGGAAACAAGAAGCTTGGGGATAGCCCTAGAGAACCATTAAAATGTTGAGAATGTGGAGAACCTCACTTAAGGAGGAATTGTCCACATCTAACTTCTGCAACAAGAGCTATGGTTCACAACCTGCAAGAGGTCTCTATAGTGGGATATGTGGGCATAAGCATACACAGGATCAATAAAGTTGTGGATGGCCGACAAGCTAATCACCAGTCCACTGTGGTGGAAGTCGAAGGTAAATTTAATAATAATCGTGTTTTTGTTTTAATTGATATAGGAGCTACCTTGAGTTATGTTGATCCTAGTATAGTGGATGTAAATAAACTTAATAAAGTAAGGAATACAAAGTCTTGGCTAGTACAACTAGCAACATGAACAAAAAGAAAAGTAACAAATTTCATTTTTGATTGTGAGTTCAGTTTAGATGGAAAGAACACCAAAATAAGTCTGAATATTCTACCATTAGGGTCTTACGATATAATTATTGGAATGGACTGGCTAGAAAGGCATAAAGCAGTTTTGGATTGTTATGAAAAATCGCTCACTTACAAAGACAAGGACAACATTGTTAGGAAATTACAAGGCATACGAAAACCAATCTCAGATAGGTAGATTTCAGCAATGCAATTTAATAAGTGCATGAGTAAATTTTCTTAGATCTATGCTATCCAAGTAACAAATATATTGGAAAAAGAAAATAATCCTAGCCTAGAATATTCTTCCATTTTACATGATTTTAGAGATTTGTTTGTAGACAAAATACCTAAACTTCCCCCAAGAAGACAGATAGATTCTCTATCGATCTACTTCCTACTTCAACCCCTATATCTAAGGCACCCTACCGAATGCATTTACCTGAATTAACAGAGTTAAAGATTCAACAAAAGAACTTTTAGACAAGGATTACATCAGGCCAAGTGTATCACCATGGGGAGTGCCAGTCCTTTTTGTTAAAAAGAAAGATGAAACTCTAAGATTATGCATTTATTACAGGCAGTTAAAAAAATGTCTGTTAAGAACAGATGCCCCGTACCTAGAATCAATGATCTGTTTGATCAAGTGGGAGGAGAAAATATTTTTTCTAAGTTGGATTTAAGATCTGGTTATCACCAGGTTAGAATAAAGGATGAAGACATAAGTAAAACAACGTTTAGGACAAGATATGGACATTATGAATTCCTTGTCATATTGTTTTCTCTCACTAACGAACCAACAACTTTTATGTGTTTAATGAATAGCATTTTCAGTCAGTACTTGGATAAGTTTGTTTTGGTATTTATTGACGATATCAGTGTATTCAAAAACAAAATAATAACACAAAGAACATCTAAGGATAGTATTGCAAACTTTAATAAAACACAAACTGTATGCTAAATTTGAAAAATTTGACTTTTATAAAAAGAAAATACAGTACCTAGCACATGTAATATCTGAACAAGGTATTGTAGTCGACCCAGAGAAAATATGAGCCATCATGGAATGGCCTATCCCTAAGGATGTAGCGAACATCCGGTCATTCATGGGAATCACCGGGTACTACCATAGATTTATAGAGGGATTCTCTAAGATTGCATACCCTATAACATCCCTACATAAAAAGGGAACCAAGTTTAATTGGTCACAGAAATGTCAGAACAATTTTAATAAGTTAAAAGAACTATTAACAACCGCACCAATTTTAAGAGTAGAAGACCTGGATAATTACTTCAAAGTCTATGTGGATGCGATCAAAGAAGGTTTGGGAGGTGTCCTAACTCAAGAAGGGCACGTTATTTTTTACGAATCCCAAAAACTAAAAGAGCACGAAGGAAACTACATCACTCATGACTTGGAATTAGCAGTTGTCATCCATGCATTAAAAATATGGTGACACTATATAATGGGCATAAAATTTCTGTTGCTAATTGATAAAAGTGGTGTGAAATTCTTGTTTAGTCAACCAGACCTTAATGCAAGGCAAGCAAGATGGATGGCCTTCTTGAGGGAATTCGATTTTGAGGTAAGACACATCAAGGGTAAGGAAAACAAAGTGGTAGACGCTTTAAGTAGAAGAACGCATGGGTTGTTTGAGATAAACATTAGTAGGGAAGAAAGTGACATTGAGCAAAGGATAAAGGATGCAAGTCATAATGATGAAAAATACATTAAAACAGTGGCAGATTTACAAAATAATGCAAAAAAATTAGATAGAACAGGTCTAATTTTGGACAGAAATGGTCTACTAAGATTCAAAAATAGGTTATACATACCAGATTCTGCTAAATTAAAGTTAACAGTTTTAGACGAAGTACGAAAGAAGCCATATTCTGGTCATCCAAGATACCAGAAAATGGTAACAACACTAAGGAAATTATTGTATTGGCCTAATATGAAAAGCGAGACAACAGAATACTTGTCTCAGTGCCTAGATTGTCAACAGGTGAAGGCTGAATACCAGCACCCAACTGGCCCGTTGCAGCCTCTACCTATACCAGAATGGAAATGAGAGACTATATCACTAGATTTTATCACAAGTTTGCCTAGAACTAAAAAACAGAATGATTCAATTATGGTAGTAATTGATAAGCTTTAGCAAGTATGCACATTTTATTCATGTAAAACCTACTTATAAATCTATTAACATCGCTGAAATATTCAAGAAGGAAATTTTTAGAATGCATGGTATTCGTAAAATGGTTATTTCGGATAGAGACGTAAAATTTACATCTATGTTTTGGAAAGAACTGTTTGCAGGGTTGAATACTAACTTGAATTTCAGCACAAGCTTCCATCCAAAAATGGATGGGAAGACTGAACGAATGAACCAAATCGTGGAAGATATGCTACGAATGTACTTAAGGATGAAACCAAGTAAGTGGGAAGACTACCTACACTTGGTGGAAGTTTCATACAATAATGGTTACCAAACATCGGCTAAGATGAGCCCCTTTTGAAGTATTGTATGACAGAAAGTGTATCACTCCGATTAGTTGGGATAACCCAGTTGACAGACTCATGGTGGGACCAAAAATGCTCTAGGAAATGGAGAATACGGTAAGAAAAGTACATCAGAATTTAAAAGAGGCATGGGAAAGATAGAAAAGTTACGTAGACCTGAAAAGAAGACATCATGAATTTCAAGTTGGAGACCACGTGTATTAAAAAGTCAAAGCAATAAGAAGTTCATTAAATCTAGGAAACGGTTCCAAGTTGGTGCCCAGTTTTTGTGGCCCTTTCGAGATCTTAGCTCGAATTGGAACCATGGCATATCAACTTGCACTTCCCGTAAATCTGAAAATTCATAATGTATTTCATGTTTCTTTGTTAAAAAAATATGTTCATGATCCTACTCACATGATCGATTGGAACTTGGTGCAGGTGGAACCAGAAGGCGAGTTCCAAGCGAAACCTCTGCACATTCTGGACAGGAGATAAATAATACTATGGAACAGAGTCGTCGCCTAGGTAAACGTGCAATGGAAGCACTTTAGTCCCGAGGGGGCCACTTGGGAATTGGAGGAAGATTTGCAGAAATCTTATCCAATCCTTTTTTGAGAAAGAAACGAACACTAAAGATAGTGTTGTACTGAAGGGGGAAAGGATGTAATATCCCCAAAAATAAATTATTACTAAAGTCTATATGCACTTAGGAATTTATTTCTGTTTTTGGCAAATTCGAATTTGGAAAATTATTGCCTTTTATGGCAATTCCTAATTTAGAATTTGGTTAATTGTAATTAATTATTGTGACTGTTGGGCAAATATTTGATTTTCCCAACCAACTCTTTGACTATGACACTTGTAAGAGACAAATATTTTTTATATTTATTGCTGAGGGGAAAATGGAAAAGCGAGGTTGAAATCAGCTGACCATGACTCCATGAGTGGGGAATAGTCTTGAACTACCTCATGGATGAATTTTACAAGTCGAAAATCAGGAATTTGGCCATTAGCAACATATATAACATATGGGAGGAGGTAGGACGGTGTCGAATATGCAGGGAAAAGGATATCACTTGTTGTTATGAGCATTGTTTACTGAGTGTGAGGCAAGGAGAATTTTTTATCTGAAAGAGGAGCTTCGAGGTTCTCCCTCATGGATTCATTGTCAGGATAGGGGGTGAACGGAGCAAGTAGATTGGTTATTCTATTCTATGGTTGGGTGGAACTTGGTTGTTCCATTTGTTTTCCCAACACTTTGTTCATATATGTACTCCTATATATTGTTTTTGCTGAATTTTTTTATTGGATAATGGCTGGCAGAATGAAACGAATTGTAGAATAAGTTTTCTTTTACAATTTGAATGTATCAGTGAGTAGAACTAAGAAACTACTGTGTGTGATAATTGTTGGTGAATGTGTAGAAGTTTACTATTCAAATGATGTACCCTTTGAATTCCGCAATAGGAAACAAATATCAGTTCAATTTTGTTGTTGATATTAGGAAGATTTGGCATAAGTATGAATATAGATTCAAGTATAAACATGCTTAAAATTATTTCAGATTGCTACAGGTTGACTATTCTTGAGTGTAGATCTATAAGAATGTTAAGGTCCTAACCCGCACATAGGTAGATTAATGTATTCAGATGTAATAAAGGTCAATATTAATAAGACCTTTCAATAAAATAGAATAAGGCGGATG
>SNQJ01S0094243.1:157182-184909 GCA_010110895.2 Picea sitchensis
CACATCATGTAGATCAAAGAATTGATCAATTTGAAGTATCCATGTGATTGGATCCTTTCCATCAAACTTCCTCTTATCGATCTTAGGAAAGTGGTTGGTCTTCAACCCAAAGTTGGAGTTTCTCCATTCTTGATTCATCTTCTGTGTGTCCTCATCATGAATTTTATGGGATACATTTTCACTTTCAGGTGTCCTCTCTATTAGGAATTTTTTCAATGTTTCCATGATTTCCCTTTTTAAACCTTCAATCTTAGTATTTATTGCCTCCAACTTAGCTTTAGTTGAATCTTCCATCCCTTGTATTTCATATTTTGTTGTTGTCTTATTTTGTAAATCATTTATGTCCCTACGCATTTATTCACCTTCATCAAGAGCCCAAGTAGGAATTTATAGAGGCTTAATTGGTGTATAAGTTCCCTTTTTTGGTGACATGTTTGCCAAGTATCACTTTTAAACCTTGAATTTGAGGTGGTTCTGGTAGATCATCTTTCTTCTATTGTATCTCCAAAATTTTGACCCTTTTGGGTCTGAAAAATTATTTTTGTAGTTCTCTTATATGTCTTCTCTGCAATTTATTGGGTATGATCAAAATTGGATTTGCCAAGTGGAATTTATGGTAACTTCCCCACACCTTGTTTATTTTTGTCCCTTCTAGGAGAGTGTACGTGTAAAATGTACCAAGATCACACTATCCGATATTTGATTATGAAAATGGTACCAGAAATACTAATGTATGTCCAATGTCCAATGAAACTAGTCTCACTTAATTTGTATACTCACTGAAGAATATATCATCGTTTTACCCGAAAGACCTGTTTGAGACTAGCTAATATGACTAGTCAGATACCATATATTTTACAGGGTGTATCTACAAAATCATGATGACCCATAAGATTAAAGTTGTATCACAACTACCTTGATAATTTGTTTGAATATTCTCTAGATTTTAGGGTCTGAAAGGTTACAGAAAAAATGTTATAGATAAAATTCATTGATGACTAAATTTAGAATGATTCCATAACCCTATCTTACACGGGATATATCTATGAAGTTATAAGGCCTCAGGAACTGAAATTTGAACCTTGCGTACCTTGATCTATATAATAAATATACTCCAAGGGGGTCCTTCTTAAACTCCATAGAAAAATAGTTATATCGAAAATTCCAAGGTGTCTCAGACGTATCAGCGAAACCCCATGACCTTGAGCTCTGATACCAAATGTTAAGAACCAAATATCAAAATAGCATAAAAAACCTCAGAATAAGTACTCAACACCTTGAAAAATATATAATTTCATATAATAAGCCTCTTTGAGGGGGAAACCTCCTTATACACCACATAAATTTCCAAATACAAGATGATTCCAAATGAAAAGGCCTCATTGGTATATATAGGAGACTAGGAGGTACAATTACAACTAATGGAACCAAGTCGACATAAATAAAATAACATTAGTAATGTAATATGCCCCAATTAAGGGGTAATATTCCACTATTTAGGACGTAACAACATCATATTCCTTTTGCATGGCTTCTTTCAATTCATCATGAGAATCAATTGATTTAAAGGAAGTCGGATAAACATTAGTAGAAAAAATCAATTAAAAATCACATGAAACATCCATGTCATATACATCATATGAGTTTGAATTATATACATTACCTCCATAGTTTTTGAGGACAATCTATTTCCTTTCTTCTCGACCTCATCATGATGAACACTTTCAAGAGTTTTTGTGAGCCATTTTGGTGGACCTTTCTAAGATGGTCCTAGTTGCTCAATTGATTAAGACGGTGTTCAGTTCTCATCAAGCCTCAACTTTTCAATCCTCTCAATCACATCATACAACTAAACTTGATGTTTTGATGAAGTGTCGAGAACTTATTCATGAGGAGAAGATGGTGATTTAAAAGGAGATTACAGAGATTGACCCAAGATAGGGACCCCCCTTCAAGATGTATAATCTCATAATCAAATCCATGATACGTCTTTACATGAGTGAATCTACCCAGATGATCGAGACGCCTATCAATAATTTCATCTTTCTTAGAGGATTCAACAAAGATCACATGTCTAGAAAGGATGAATTTATTTCTTGCCTCATTGTAAATACTATTGAACATATTGTCATTGATGTATTTTCATTGATGTCAATAGTCGATGATGCACATGAAGCTCAAAAGGGAAATCGCATTGCAGAAAAGTGATTAGGCTCAAAATCCCCATGGGAAAAACCATGACCATTGGATATGAAAGCGCCATATCAAGGGAAAGGATTGGTTGCGGAGTGCGAAGGGAGAATTAAACAATGCATTATTTCCAATCTTGCAATTAGTATAGACCATCATATCTCATAGATTCAAAGATCGACGACTGTGGTTGAATCACCGACAATCACACAACTTCAATTTTGGAGTTTGGGCGATAGGATAAACCATGTCCAATTTATGGTTCCGCAATCCACACCAACCGTCGATGGTCATCCACCAATAGATCTATGATTGACATCAATTTCACTACCAAATGAGCAATTTCAATTACGAAACTCGATGACAATTTTAAACGTCGTGTTAGTTGAGGACCCTGCAATCATCCTTGATTGTTGATCTGCTTTGAATGCATTCTCGACCGTTGGATCAAGTTGAGTGGAAGGACAAAGTAAGTAATAAAAGATGGCATTTTCCACATCAGGAGATCTACATCAGCAGACCACGTTAGCAAGGACGCATGGAACAATCAAATGATGAAAAGTGTCAAGGTTCTATTAGAATTTTAGGTATGCATAAGTCATGAATCTATGTGACACGTTGTAGCCACTCGGTCAGTTCCATGTCAACAAGTGATGTCTGCAGCTACGTCACTCCGAGAATATGTACTTCGAGAGTTTTCCCCCTAGAAAATGCCTAAAGTCTTGAAGTTCTGAATTTTCAAAGTAAACGAGAACTATTCACTCACCTATAGATTAAGTCATGGTCGTCTATTTATTCAAAACTTCTGGACAAGCCAATATTGTCTGACTAACGAAAGAACGAATATTGATCATCTGATCTGTTTCGGTGAAATCTGATTCTAGAGATTTGAAATTTTGCAAAGGGATGAAGACCCAAAGGACGAAGTAATGAAGAAAACAATCCCAACACTAGACATATGGGAGATAAAAGGAAAAGGGTGAAAGAAGAGGCAATGCTTAAATTAATAAGCCTGTGGTTCTGCACCTGTGGTCACGTGTAAATGGTTTGAAGGAAAGCACCTCTACAGAATTTGATTTCTACAAATATTTGCAGAGACATGAGATTAAGTTAAATGAAATTGATCCATACCCATGATCGATTAATGAAAAGCATTTTCATTAAACTAAAAAGGATTCTCGATAATATTTGAATAAAATAAAAACAATAAATAAGATTATTGTTAATGAAGAGGTGTGATGGTCCAAACAAAGAGACACAATGTTTTATAGCTCAAACTAGTTGGACGAGTATAAAAATGAGAAAGAGTGGTGAGAAGAAAGTGTCTCTACAATCCAGATAAGAAGATAAAAAAATAAGTTGAGTCCAAGAAGGAAAGTTGAATATATTTATGCAGTGAGGGTGGAAGGGAGGAGCATGGAAAGATTCATATCCTTACTAAGAAAATTGTAAAATATAAGGGAGTTGGTGCTTCCTAGGGTTGGTTCCCTAAATACAAGAGATTTGGTGCTTCCTAGGGTTGGTTCCGTAAATACAAGGGAGTTGGTGCTTCCTAGGTTTTGTTCCCTAAAGATGAGGGAGTTTGTGCTTCCTAGGGTTGGTTCCTTGAAGAAGGGGATCTATGTCTCGTAGAGTTGTTTCTCTAAAAAGGATTGGTGTCCTTCACTATTCTTCATAAAACCTTGTAATTGATGTTAAATATATTTATATAATTGATTTTTCATACAATTCATTGTCGATTCATTGTGGTAATTAATAAAATATAAAAAGTAACTACTAATTGGAAAAAGAGGTAATATTGATTCACTCCCTCCTCTCAGTATTCCAACAATTCATATCAGAGCGGGTACCTTCAATGCATTCTAACAACTAGAAGGTATATCTTGAACATGGATCAACAAGAAGGAATGTCTAACAACAAAGAACCATTGTTCAATGGCGGAGGCTATGCTCTATGGAAAATAAGAATGTAAAACTTTATGTTGGCTCTTGGTTTTGGTATCTGGAAATATGTTGTACATGGTTACACTACACCAACTACTCCACCCAAAGACGTTGCAGGAAATAAAATATGTAATGACAACTCAAGAGAAGTTAATGGAATTCTACGAGGGTTGACTAATTCTATATGTGTGAAGGTTATGCATTGTAAATCGGAAAAAGAAATCTGGGACAAGTTGGATGTTGTATATGAAGGAGATAACAAAGTCAACGAAGCCAAACTACAGACCTATAGAAATCAATTTGAAAATCTGAAAATGAAAGAAGAAGAAAATATTGTTGAGTACTTTCATAGGGTAGATGAAATGGTTAACTCAATCAGAGAGGCATGAGAAGAAATTACAAATAAACCTATTGTGCAAAAAATACTAAGGTCATCACCTATGAGATATGATGAAAATATTTCTAGAATTGAAGATAGATCTAATCTAAGCACACTCATAGTTTATCAACTTCATTGAATTTGTACAGCATATGAAATGAGAACATGGAATGATAAATCAGAAAAAGATGAAACATCCTTTAAAGTATATAAGACAAAGATGAGGAAGGATAAAAAAACCAATGATAAGTTATTAGATATATCAGATGCAAAAGAGGCCAACTTTATCAAGAAACTCCAGAAAGGATTTGGAAAATATAAAGGAAAATTAACTTTCAAATGTTTCAACTGTGGAAGAATTGGACACTTTGCTAACAAATGTCCCTATCACAAGTAGGAGCAAAATGATGAAGAAGTTAACAACCAGAAAAACCAATACAAGAGAAGAAATTTTATAAGAAAAAGAAAAAATTCTACTCCAAAGAAGACAACAATTGTTTAGACGTGAGTGCAGATGAAAATTTAGATCTTTTTTTATGGGAATGAAAATTGAAGATGATAAACATTCAGAAGATGAAGAAGAAGGGATCTTCGAAGAAGAAATCCTTAGTGTAATTGAAGAACTAGGAAAAACTAAAAAGAAAAATAGGGTACTAAAAAGAGATCTTCTAGAGATTAAAGAAGTTATTGAATCAAGAGAGAGGGAAGTTTCCAAACCCATCAAGGAGTTAGAGAAGATCATCAATGATTTTAAATCCCAGCTCCTAGAAGCTGATAAAATTGAAGAAGTCATTTTACAACAACTTAATGATAAAAACAAGTATGTGAGAAACTAGAAGCTAAGATTAAGCTACTAAAAAGTGAAATTGAGAAAGTAAAGAAGGGATCACAATTTGAAAATAGTTCAAGGATATTGAATGAAATTATCAGTATTCAAAGCTCACCGAACAACAACACTGGTTTGGGATACACTCAAGACTCAACTTCTGCATCACAAGGATCTGTCAAGAAACCAATCAGCTACGCAGATGCTCTAAAAAACTCATTTAGAAAAGAATATAATGAGGCAAAGATGACATCATTGAAAATTGTTACACATAATCATAAATCAACACTCTCCATTGTAGTAAAAGATGACCAAAATAAATTCATCAGAAGAAATACCCCTAAATATTTATTTATTGGATATTGCTACTCTTGCAATAATTTTGGACATAAGGTAGTACACTGCAAAGATTATGGACAATACAATAATAGAAATGTTTGAATAGATAAGAACAACAAGTACAATAAATAAAAGAAAAACTATAACTCATTTTCTCCTTTGCAAGATTTCAATAGTGAATGCCAAAAATGCAACAACTATGGTCATAAAACAAGTGATTGTAGATTTCTAAAATATGATAAAAAGACAAATATTCCACATAATAAAAAAGAATAGAGGAAAAACAAAATAGAGTGCAATGTAGCATTATATGCGAGAAATCAAGAGTGTCAGTGGTATATAGACAGTGGATGTTCCAAACACATGACTTGATATCAAAGAAAATTTCTCTAGTTAAAAAAGAAAGGAAAATGAAAAGTAACTTTTGGAGATAATATGTTAGGAAAGATACTTGGAAAAGGCATTGTTAGTTTAGGAAATAGTAAAACCAAAGAAGAAGATGTACTTTTTGTTGATGAATGCAACTATGGGAGACATCCTCCAGCTTAAAAACCTATGAGATGTGGAAAATAACAACTATGTGAGTCTTTCTCTTAGCTTACAATCCTTAGATAAATCCCCTAATAAGGATTCGTGGTTCCTTCCTAGGAAAAGGTCAGGAACGTAGAGATGACCTCCTCCATGACGTGAGCGAGAAGAACTCCAGATTATTATCTGGTGGAAAAGCTATCTGTTGAGTTAGGACATGCCTGTGGTTGAGCACAAGATGAACGTGGGAAATCCGAAAAGTGTTGGGTACATCATCATGTGAACATAAATGAAGATGTTGTGATGGCCTCCTTTGAGCAGTAGAGTTGACGAGAAGACTCCAGATGATTCTCCTGTCATTGGCAGTGGGAAAGCAGATCTGTAGAGTGGACGTGCCTGTGGACGAGCACATGTCAATGTGTGAGGACCTGGTTCATCCGTGTAATGCAGTGAATCAGAGTCATGTCATCCCTATAGATGTGCCCGTAGTGGATGAGCACTAGTGGGTGTATCATATCCTTTGCTATATATTGTTCAAGAGTCATACCTACCTGTAACCTTAGTTATTATGTAAAGGGTACATGTCGACACTATCTTATTGTGTCCAATAATAATTGTAAAAGATAATTAATATTAATATTGATATTAATTTTAATAATAATTATTATAATGAATAATATGTCTAAGTGAGGTCGGCCCTATTGTGTCAATAGACACTTTAGTTAATAGGACTAGTCTAATATAAGTAAAGATAAATCTTTCATTGTAGACACACACCACACTTGTGAGTTTGGAAATTTTAGCAAGTGCTTCTCTTTGGAAAAGGATCACACCTCTCTTGGGCACTAGTATTCTAGGGATTAAGCACCCTCTTGTGTGCTAATTCATTCTTGGTGGTGAAAGGTATTTCTCTTGAAGAATATAGCAAAGGATTTGGTTGGGTTTTTCTCCCTTGATTGAGAAGGGTTTTCCAGGATACATTTTGTATTCTTGTGCATGGTGATTCTTCATTGTAAATTCTAACCTTGTACAATGTCTACTGCAAACATATATTCAGTAAAAGAACAAAAAATATACAATGGAAAATACAAACATTACATAGAGATTTTTTCCCCTGGAAACCCAAACTAGGAAAACCATCATATTCTATATTCATTCATGTGTGATACATTGTTTGCAATACAATATACATATAGGAGCCAGTGACATCCAAAGCCCTAACCCAACGACCTGGATTAGTCCACAACCTTAATTCCTTAACCGGAAATAGAAAACCATCGACAAAAAACATGTTCCCAAAACCACCTAAATATGTGACACGTTTCTCGAGGCACGTGACACTACTACTCATGAAAATAATATAACACATACACAACATTCATGTGATCTTGGTTGCTGTAGCATTTATGGTTATGGGTAGTTGTTAAAATGGAATGAACTTAATTCTTAACCTAATGCTTATGAAAAATCAACATGGTATCAGAGCATAGGCCTTGAAAGAACCCATTTCACAAGCATCTTCCAAGCCTCATCCTTTACCAGTCATCACTACACTTCTGCAGAATCATACGACCCTCCTAGGGTTTCCATAAAATTTTGTACGACCCTCTCTTTTGGGTGTTTCATTCCATGAAAATTTGGATGTTGAAGCTACTTTCAACATAGAAGAGTACTCCCTCTTACAGTGCATCTCCAGAAGCTCTCAAAACTCAATTCCGAGAAATTTTGATTTTTCGCCCTAGGGTTTCTAGGGTGCTGAAATTTCCTGTAGAATATTTTTGGTTTCCTGAAGAAAAATTGTTCTGAATCATCAAATAATATCTGTGAAACTATCAAATAAATTATTGGTAGTCATAAGTCCAATATAATTCATGGAAGGTTTTATGATTGGAATCATAAACTGAGTTTCACATCCATTTACCACACTTTTTAAAACATTATTATTCACATTCTGATGGGTATTAGGCTTACATATACAATAGTCTAGGTGTGACTTCTAGTGCTAACAATATGAGAGCGTGATCTCTAAAGGAGACCACTGGTATCATATCAAGTTTTATATGAGAGGGGGCCTATCTCAGGTTGCACAATAACATATATATTAGATTTTGAGTGACCAGGAGATAGATCTAGTTCAGATTTAGGGTTGCAACAACATATTTATTGGATCAGGAGTGTCACAGTGTGTGTTTGAAGGACCAATAACATATCCACTATTGTAACATACCCAGCCACCCAGAGGTCAGGCTATGCCATTTAATCTGACTTCAACACACCTACCCACCTGCGGGCAAGGCATGCTGCAGTGCAGATACTCACTTTCTAGTGAGTTGTTTCAATTAGAATCACCTCTAAGTTAATTAAGAGACATGAAAACCACATGCAGAAATAAATATTCATTCCACAACATAAACTAAGAAATGCATAGAAATAACCAACAAGCATGCATATTTTGAACATATAAATAAATACACAACAAAATAAATCATACATAGGTAAATAACGATAAAAAAGAACACTTATCTTTTATGAAAACAAGACACCAATTAAATGCAGACCAAGGAAGTTCCACCCAACTATAGACACTTATGTTCCAAGTCTCAGCAACAATGTCACCCCCGAGCTAGGTCTATGAATCCACAAGGATAGTTCCAGAGTGTCACTCGACTTCCCAAACCAATCAATACTCAAGCTCTCATAGGATTCTCAACACCCACAAAAATCCAGGTACCTAGCTCTCTTCTACCCATATTGCACATCCCAAGAGAATGGGCCCCCTTCTCTGCCACACAATCCCTCAGGATTTCCATCTCCTTCCAGGGCTCCAGGGTAGCTGGTCTAGAATCTCCATGTTGGGACTCTCAAGACTCGCAATTGTGAGAAAAATTGAGCACATACCAAAGCATATCAAACATGCAGGTTTTGATTCATGGATGGAATACACCAACAACCTCTATAGCCAAAAATACCATGGATTCTCTTCAATAGTTTGTTTTCCTTCCCCAATCTAAGAAACGAATGAGGAAGGATGAGTGAGTGGTAGTTTGAATGGAGTGAAATCCCAGGTATCCCGTGCAGCCTAGCAATCTCTTTCATGTAAATTTCTACACTATTAGTTGTTGTATGAGTTTCTTTTATAGGAACAAAATGAGAAGCCTTTGTCAATTTATCAACCACTACCATGATCGGGTCATGTTTTCTTGTTGTCCTAGGAAATTTTGTTATAAATTCAATGGTTACCACTTCCCACTTCTTCTTTGGAATTGGTAAGGGTTGTGGAAAACCTTCTAGGTGCATATGCTCAACCTTCACTCTCTGGCATTCCATACATCTGGCGATGTAATCAACAACATCATTTTTCATTCCCAACCAAAATAATTGGCTTCTTACTGCTGCAATTTTTTTCTGGTAACCGAGATGTTCAACATATGGAACATTATGCATTTCTTTTAATACCAACTTCGTGAGTTCCCCATAACTAGGAACATAAATTTTATTTTTATGCATAAGTAATCCATCTTCCTTCATCTCATACTCTTTCATTTTTTGTTGTACATCCCCTTGCGATAAGATTTTCTTTACCTGTAAGTAATGCTTATCTATAACAACAACATCTAAAATTATTATCTTCAAGTCTGACCAATGCATACTGACAGTTGTAGCATTCATGGGATGCACTCTTCTACTAAGTGCATCGACAAATTTATTTTCTTTTCCTTTGATATGCTTGATGTCAAAGTTGTATTCACTTAAAAACTCCAACCATCTCGTTTTCCTAGCATTCAAATTTGGTTTCTCAAAAAGATACTTTAGATCACTGTGGTATGTTCTTAATTAAAATCTCTTTCCCATGAGGTAATGCCTCGAAATCTTCAATGCATGAATAATGGTAGAAATCTCCAAGTGATGTGTGGCATAGTTCCTCTCATGTTCTTTAATATTTCTGGACTCATAACCAATGAAATGACCATTTTGAGTGAGGACTTCACCAATCCCTTCCTTACATGCATTAGTACATACAACAAAACATTCATTTGGGTCAACAATATTTAGAATAGGCGCACTAGTAAGTACTTCCTTCAACAAATTAAATTTCTCTTCACACTTAGATGTCCATTCAAATTTAATTCCCTTCTTTTGCAAAGAAGTGATGGGATGAGCAATCTTAGATACCCCCACTATAAATATTTTTTAGTAACCATCTAACCCCATAAAATATCTGACTTCTGAAACATTCTTGGGTGTTGGCCATCCTCTAATGGCTTCGATCTTCTCTAGATCTACTGTTATACCTTATTCTGAAATAATTTGACCCAAGTAATGGATCTACTCTTGATAAAAATACCATTTACTAAGCATGGCATACAACTGATGTTCCCTCAACACTTGCAATACCAATCTTAGGTGATGTCCATGCTCTTCCTCTGACTTAGAATAGACAATTATGTCGTCTAGGAATATTATGACAAACTTTCTGAATATGCCATTCATTAAGCACATAAGGACAACTGGTGCATTGGACAATACAAATGGAACCACTACAAATTCATAATTCCTATACCTGGTTCTAAAGGATGTCTTATGGATGTATTCTTACTTGATTCTTACCTGATGGTATCCCAATCTCAAGTCTATCAAAGAGGTCATCAATTCTGAGTAGTGGGTACTTATTTTTCACATTGGATTTATTCAACTGTCGAAAGTCAATACACAACCTCAAAGTTCCATCTTTCATTTTGACAAAAAGTATTGGTGCTCCCCAAGGTGAAACACTTGGACATATGTACCCTTTCTTCAACAATTCTTCCAACTACATTTGTAATTCTTTTAATTCTCGTGTGCTCATTATTTAAGGTGTTTTTGACACAGTGGCATCTCCTGGAACTAAATCAATAGAGAAATCTATCTCCCTTTTTGGTGGAAACCCTAGGGTTTCTTGGAATACATCTTCAAATTCTTCTAATATCGAAAAATATTCAAGGCTTCGCCTCTTTTAATTTTTTGGCTCCTCCACATGGGCCACATACATTTGACATCATTATCTAAAACATCTCTTCAATTGTAAGGCTGAAATATCCCTTATAGAGATAGGTCTTGGAACACCTTTCATAGTTCTTTGTTTTCCATCTCCATCAAGAAATGTAAATTTCTTTCTATGAAAATCTAGTACAACATGATGCTTTTCCAACCAATCCATTCCACTTATAATATCATAAGATCCCAATGGTATGATATTCATATCAACACTAGTATTCACACCATTAAGACTTATGGAACAACCTCTAACCATATCATGGATTCTTTTTTTGGTTCCAGTGGCTAGCTAAATCAAACTTGATTTTTGAAGCTTATTTTTCTCCAAATGTAATCTATACACTATTTTAGGATCAATGTAACAATGAATTTCTCCTGAATCAATTAAAATAGCAACAGGTTGATTTATGATCTTACCTTCCACCTCAATCATATTGGATTGGTACTCTACTTGTCGATCATCTAAGGCTGCATAAATTATTCCCATGTCTTCTACTGTTGTAGCCTCTTGGATGTTGTGCATGGTCTTCACTCTGTCCTTTCTATGGCGTCAATCCTTGTACAAGTGATCTTCTTTGCATCCCCAACATTGGATTGGTGGTCTTCCTCTTTTCCCAAGGATTCGTCTTTCTTAGATTCATCCTTACCATATTGGTCTTGATGATTTTTATTTTTGTTGAAAGGAGTTTTGAATCCCTTCTTCCTCTGATCAAAATTATCCTTCTTCTTTTCCTTCCAAGATTTTTGCAAAGACTCTCTACCCTGGCCTTGCTCATATCTCTACTTAGCCTTCCTGACAGTCTCAATTAAATTCCTGGGTTCATCATATTGAATCTTCTCTTTATAAAAGGATGGTAATCCACTTAAAAACCTCTATACTTTTACTTTCTCATATTTTATAAACCCCACATACTTTAGCATCCCCAAGAAATTTCTCTCATACTCTTCCATGGTTGCACTTCCCCGCCTAAGTTCAAAGGAATCTTTCATTTTCGTGTCATAGAAGTGCTCTGAGAGGTACTCCTTCTGGAAATACTTCTTGAACTGCTTCCAAGTGATCATATTCTCATAAATATTCTCAACTTGCTTCAGCTGGTCCCACCACATTGCATCTTTCCCATGCAAATGGTAGGTGCCAATCCTAGATTCTAGGTTTGATGAGTAGTTATGAAATTGGAAATATCTCATGATTCCAAGAAACCATGCCTCATCATCATATTCCCTTTCTCTTTCACCATCAAAGGATAGTGGCTTAAGATTCCTCAACTCTCCTTGCAAACTATCCAATTCATATATTTTTATGTGGTTCCTAACAGGAGACACCTATGGACTACTTATGGAGTATTTAGATGCATAAAAAAAAATTGTTGAGTAAGGAGGTGAGTGATTTCTATGAGTTATGCTAGCACTTCTTGAATAACCAGCTCTTCCATGATCATATCTTCTTTCATCATACCTACCTTCTTCCTCTTGTTATCATTTTGATCCCCTCTTTGTTTTTCTCTGCCACTGATTTAAGCTCTTCATCACTTGAGAATTTATCTGGATTTGTTCTCTCATTGTCTTCCCATTCTGCTTTGTAACTTTGCACTTCTATTTTCAGGCATCTTAGAATATCTATCAATGTTTCTTTCTCCCTTATGCCCTTGTGTTTGTTAGATTATGTCTCTGCATTACCAGCTCTGATATTCTGACCTTTGGACCCCTTATCATGGATGGAAACTCCCTATCCTTCTTCCATTTCTTGAATATGCATTCTGAACTGATATGTTTAAACCCCTTAATTCTCCAAAATGTGCAAGTGACCATTTTGTTAAAATTATGCATATTAATTTATTTTTTCCAAACAATGCTACGGGCCCTTTTTTTTTTTTTTTTTTTTTTTTTTTTTTTTTTTTTTTTTCATAAATAATATATATATATATATATATATATATATATATATATATATATATATATATATATATATATATATATATATATATCGATCTGCATCATAAAAAAAAATCCATGTTATCCCTTAATTGGTACATAATTCAAATCCATGTTATCCCTTAGTCGATACATAATTCAATTCTTCACAGACACTTCCTTCAAACCATTTCCCCATTGTTATAACCCTAAATTGCACCATACATGCATACCTGGCATCATGCCATCTTACTTGTTATTTTTTCGAAGCCATCACTGAGAATCTCTCCTTAAAAACCACATTTTTGAAGATGTATGTGCCCTGCACCATTACTGCCCATATACACATGCTTTTTGCACCACTACAGCTCGCGTACGACGCTACCTGCACTATTACAGCCTGCATATACTCACAAAAGTTGTAAAAAATAAAAATTTGCAAGGAATTCGTTGAGATTACGAGCTATTGGGTAGTTTCCCTGTTGGATTACTAAGAAGAGGGGGGGGTAAATCAGTAATAGCGTAATTATAATCCTTTTTCTCCAAATAATCCAAGTGTTATATCAATGTAGAATTATTATCCAATAATGAGCAATAATAAATGAACAATCACACACATACAGAGTACACCAATGTTTTACGTGGAAACCCAAATCGGGAGAAAACCACAGAATTCTTTATCTTATATGTCTTGAAGAATTGCATTCATTGGAAGCACCAATTTCCTTCTTTTTCTAGCTGTAACTGGAAGGAGGCTCCAACCCCCTAATTTCTCAGGTTGCAACCTAAGAGAAGCTCCAACTCCCCAATTCTCTGGCTACAACCAGAAAGAGACTACAACCCCCTATGTTCTCCGAATAAAATCGAAAGGTGGCTACAACCACCTTTCCTTGCCCCGTCCAACCACCCTGAAGTATAAGTAGAATGATGGAACCACTGTCAACCTATCACTTTGAGATATTTTTCCATACAACTGTATCAACTTGTACCACTGACCCGTATCCAATCTGTACAACTGTCATGTAATCAATTTGTACCTAAATTGAACATGTATCTACAAAATTACAACATATACACTACCTGTAGTGATGCAACTCGTGTATGTATGTGCCCTATTTGTTATTCAGCCCGCGTATGCCTTCTGAAACTAGGGTTTCCTTTCACTTGAAAACTTTTGACCCTCTGTAACTTCTTTCACATAGATCTGTAACCTATCACTATATCCAGGCTGTAACTGTACCCTGTGCATGCATCCGCATACATAACCTATACTCAAGGCAAGTATGTCTATCTCTAGTCATGTGCCTTATATGTATGTGTAATCATGAACAAGTATAATATCCCTCACATGATCTTAGTCATTGACCCCTTTCTGATATTCAACTTCTCAATACATCAATAAGTACAAGATCTCAACCATGTACCATAAAAACTCTTAGCCATATGCCAAGAAATACAAGATGTGCCTCAACAAGAAGTATCAATGATAAATATACTAGCACTGTATTTATGTAGATCTGGCTTATACAAAATATCCCATGTAGCCACTAGTCTCTCTAGGGAGAATCCTCAAATATTCATTGCCATTCCTCATGCATACATCAAAATCCAACTATTCATAGAAATAAGACCTACCTTTTGAACCAATGGATGGATCTGATGTATATGAGCACTTTATACCTTCCTGGGAGCTTGATCTCAGAATCTAGAACCTTTGCACATTGTTTCATGGATTTATCAACATGTACTCACCCTATACATAGCTAGCCCGCGTACGTACTCACCCTATACACAGACAACCCGTGTACATACGCACCCTATACACAGACAACCCGTGCACACCTCAGAAAATAGGGTTTTCTATGAATCCAAGAATTTCGCCATCAACCCTTAGCGCTACCTCAAACGTTCGCCACTTCAAATGTATCCACAAGTATTTACAAGAAGCTTTGACAAGAAAATAGATATACAATATGTACAAGTGTGTTCTTAATGAGTGAGCTTTGCCTCTTATTTATATCTTCATGTAGCATTACACTTTCCTTATTTTAGGGCTTCTTCATTTAAAATAAATTCTTTTTCAAAACACTTTGACCCTTGGGGGCTTCTATAAGACTCATGATGGGTTATCCAACTTCATATGGTCATAACTCTCAAACCATGAGGAGTTATGTGACGTTCCACATACCACCAAAAATGGCATGACAAGCACTATCCATATAGGATAGTTTCGCTGACAAATTCACTCTCCTTCATCTCATTATTCCACAATTAAGCATGGGTTATCTCACTCCGCAAAGCATCTTCCCATGAGGGCTTTCACCATAAGGGGACCACTTTGGATTTCATCCATATTTACTTCTTATCAACCATGACAAAACAATAATGTGTCATCTTTACATCAAACAATATTGGGTCCATTACCCAAACCTTTGTGGTACAGGGCTTTCTTCAAGGGTTGACATCAATGACAACCAACCTTAATCAACAATATCCCCCTTTTTCATTAATGGAAACACTTTGATGAAATACTGAAATCATATCACTCATGATCCCCCTGGAACCATGCCTCTGTCCTCTGCATATGATAAATTTTCTCCCCCTGGAACCATGCCTTTGTCCTCTACATCTTATAAATCTGCTCCCCCAAGAACCATGCCTCTATCCTCTGCATCTGATAAATATCTCCCCCTTTGTCATCAATGAAAAAGGTATCTTTCCATCCGGGGTTGCTCCCCCTGACTGAATTGTCCTCTTATGGTGCTTCCTCGTGTAAATCTAAGACATATAAGATAAGAATTCAAAAAACCATTCATTTTGGAGTAGAAATAACTCCAAGTCTTTGGTGAAGATATCCAAAGGCTTCCCGTGGAAGTGGTTTTGTAAATATATATGCCACTTGTTCTTTTGTGCCCACATACTCAACTCTGATATTCTTTTTTGCAACCTTCTCCCATAGAAAATGATACTTGATTGGAATGTGATTCGTCTTGGAGTGCATCACCGGGTTTTTCAAGATACTGATGATGCTTGTATTATCACAACAGATTGGAATGGGCTCATCATACTCAACCTGTATATCTGTCAAATTTTGTTTCATCCAAAGAACCTTGGTACAGCATGATGATGCTACAATATACTCTGCCTCGACTGTAGATAAAGATACTGATGATTTTTTCTTGCTTAGCCATGATACTAAACACTCACCTAAGTAGAACGTCGCTCCACTGGTGCTTTGTCGGTCATCAATACAACCTGCCCAATCTACATCTGTGTAGGCAATAAGTGATATATCCTTTCCTTTTGGATACCATAATCGAAACCCTTATGTTCCTTTGAGATATTTGAATATCCTCTTCACTGCTAATACATGTGATTCCTTTGGTGTTGCTTGAAATCATGCCACTTGTCCAACTGCCTACATTACATCTGGTCTAGATGTTGTCATATATAGTAGGCTACCAATCATTGACCTGTATTGCCTCTTATGTGTAGACTTTGAATCATCATCTTTGCTCAACTTGCAATTGGTTTTCATGGGAGTGATAACTAGTTTGCAATCTTCCATTCTGAACCTCTTTAGCATTTCTCTGATATACTTGGTTTGAGAAATAAAAATTCCTTGGTTGCTTTGATGTATCTGAAGTCCCGGAAAGAAGGATAGTTCTCCAAGTAACGACATTTCAAATTTATTTTGCATATCTTTTGCAAATTTTTGTCTTAACCTGTCATCATCACTACAAAAATTAATATCATCAACATAAACTTCAATTAATAAAATATTACCTTGACTTACCTTGATATAGAGGTTGTTGTTTTCACTTCCTTTTCTGAACCCTGCCTGCTACAGATACTTATCCAGTCTAGAGTACCATGCTCTAGGAGCCTGTTTTAGACCATGCATGGCCTTCTTTAATTTACACACGTAATCTGTGTTCTCTGACAACTGAAATCCTTCTGGTTGTTCAATGTAGACTTCTTCTTCAAGTTCCCCATTCAGAAAAGATGATTTTACGTCCATATGATATACTTTAACATTTTTTGAGCATGCATAAGCTAAAATAAAAGTGATTTCTTTCATTCTGGCAACTGGGGAAAATGTCTATTCAAAGTCGATTCCTTCAATATGTGCATATCCTTTACATACCAATCTAGCTTTGTTCTTTGTAACCTGTCCATATTCATTCAATTTATTTCTGAAAACCCATTTTGTGTCGATCGCATTCTTATTCTTTGGTCTTAGAACTAATTCCCAAGTGTCATTTTTCTCTATTTGATACAATTCTTCATCCATGACCTTATTCCAAAATTCATCGTTGCTGGATTCTTGAAAACAGTTTGGTTCAATTGTAGATAAGAGTGCCAGGTGTGTTTGTTCTAGTGAATGGATTTTTCTTCTAGTCTCAACTCCTGCATCTTTGTTCCTGATAATTTGATCTGAAGGATGATTCTTCTGTACTCATTTACTGGGTGTTTTTGGAGACACTTTCTGAAATTTCTCTTCTGCTTCTGTCGGATTCTCTTCATCTTCATCTTCGAAAATTTGTTCCATTGATTTGTTTTCTTCTTCCTTTTATTTTGGTCTACCCCTTTCATCAATTGTTACATTGATGCTTTTGTTTAATATTAGATTGTAACACTTGTATGCTTTCCTTGTACTTGATTAACCAACAAGTATTCCTTTGTCCACACAAGAGTCAAACTTCTCACTCTACCATCTTCTCTTTTGATGTAGCATTTTCTTCCAAAAACTCTGAAGTGCTTCACATTTGTTGGTATTCTTTTCCATAGCTCGTAGGGAGTTTTATTTATGTTGTTTCTGAGCATTACTCTATTTTGAATGTGAATTGTTGTATGCACTACCTGTGTCCAAAATATATCTGTCAATTTGGAATCCATTATCATTGTTCAAGCCATTTCATGTATTGTCCTGTTCTTTCTTTCAACAACTCAATTCTGTTGAGGTGTCCTAGCAACGAAGAATTGCATTTTGATTCCATGACTACTGCATTAGTCCATAAATTTATTTGAAGTGAACTCTCCTCCATTATCATATCTCAAGCATTTGATTCATGAATCCATCTCATTTTCAACCATTTCCTTGTAGATCTTGAAGTTTTCAAAATATTTTGACTTGTTCTTGAGAAAGCAAACTGCAGTCATTATTGTGTAATCATCAACTAATAACATAAATTATCTCCCACCTTTTAAGCCCTTTGTTGTAGTTGGTCCAACTAGATCAGTATGCACAATTTCTAGTGGTCTTGTTGTTGAATATTCCTTTGATTTGAGCCTAGTCCTTATTTTCTTTCCTTGTTGACAATGCTTGCATAAAGTGTTGGGTGGTTTCGTGATCTGGGGCATTTCTCTGACTACTTCTCTTTTGCTGACTTTTACAAGGTTATCAAAGTGAATGTGACCCATTCTTCTGTGCCATAGCCAACTTTCATCTTCCTTTCCTAGACAACACTTTTCATTTCCAATTTTACTTAACACATATATGTTGTTTGAAGTTCTTACAGTTGTACCGACTAATTTCCCTGAACCTTCTCTTCTTATCTCACACTTTTGTGAATCAAAAGTAACTTTATGAACTTGGTCACACATTTGACTCACACTTAGAAGATTATGTTTCATATCTTCTACCATTAGAACATTTTGTGCCTTTTCATTCTTATTCCCAATTTGAACTATGCCTTCTCCAATGATTTTGGCTAAATTATCATTTCTGAAGGAGACTGATCCATTTCTTTCCTTTCGCAATGTAAGAAATTTGTCTCTATCACCTGTCATGTATTTTGAACACTCATTGTGAACATACCAACTGTGTTTCTTCTGCTTAGCTTGTAGAGAAACTTTTCATTCTTCATTGCTATAATGATATTGCTTTCTTATCCATGTTGTTTTCTGAGGTTCTTGTCTGTGACTGTTGTTATTCTATTGAGGTTCTTTAGGAGGGACTATCATTCTCCAATATTTGGCCATGTGTCCAAAATTGTTACATCTGTAAGTGCTCAAGGATTGAAACCTGTTGTAACTTCTTCTTTGTATTTCACTAGGTCTTCTTGAATAACCCCTTTGTGTATGACTCTCAAGGTTGTTATTGTTCCTGTAGTTAGCTCTGCAATTTATAGCTTTATGTCCAAAATTATTACATGCATAACATAAACCAAAAAATATAGTTTGATACCTGGGAGTTGAAGATCTTCTGAAAGCAGGTTCTCTTATGAATCCTTCTTCTTCTTGAGGCCTGTCTATCTGTTTTTTATTCTGAAATCGAATCTTCTCAGTGGAGGAGTCTCCCTATAATCTTCCTTGTATATCTTCCTATCCCCTTTGATTGTTTCTGCATAGATTTTTGGATTTGTTTCTTTCTCTATTGTTTTGGAGATTGATCCCTTTTATGTCTGATTGTATCCAAGTCCAGATTTTGTCAAGATGAGATTTTTGACTGTTGATAATATCATCCAGAACTTTTGAGCTACTCTGCATATTTTTATTTTGAATATCCTTTCTTAGTGTGACAATCTTTACTTCCAAGTTTCCAATGATCTTGTCCTTTTCTTCTATTTTTTCTTTGAGTTCTTCTTCAATTCTTTTATCTTCTTCTATTTGAACCTTCAATTTTGTGATCATTTGTTCTAGTTCTCGAGTGTCCTTTTTCTTGTCTAGTTTTGCTTGTAGTTTCTTATTTTTCTTCTTTTCTCTTCTGATAACTTCTATGGAACACATTAATTCTTCTCGATAGTCAACTTCTGCCTCTTCAATTTCATCTTCGACTTATTCATATCCTTCTTCGACTTCTTCATATTCTTCTTCGGAGTCTTCTTTGTCAGAATCTTTTACTGCCATGAATATAACTCTTCCTATCTCACTGTCACTGATTTCATCTTCATTTGATGATGACATGTCTTCTTTGACGCATAAGATTTTCTTGAAATCTTTCTTTCTAGTTATTTTTCCTTTATATGTGTGTTTTCCTTTTGAGTAACCTTTATCATTTCTCTTTTTCTTACGAGGACATTTTTTAGAAAAATGACCAATACCATCACAATTAAAACAAATTAAAGGAAGATTAACTCTATACCTACCGTTGGTTCCCTTGTTCAGCCTTTTGACGAAGTTGGCCACTTCTTCATCATCTTCCGAGATGTCGTTGTTGCTGCTATATTCTTTTTGTTCATTTTTATTTTCCTTTGATCTTTTGGATGCTTTGAAGGCTTCTTCTTTTACATCTAGATTTTCTTGTTTAGTTCTCATTTCATATGCTGTGAAGATTCCATGTAGTTCATCCATGCTTATTGAGTTTAGATCTAATCTTTCTTCTAGTGATGATATCTTAGGGTTGAATCTCATAGGAAGTGATCTTAGTACCTTTTGAACAATTAAAGACTCTTTGATTTCTTCTACCAATTCTATGATTGCATTCATTGTTTCATCGACTCGTAAGAAGTAGGCTCCAATATTCTCATCTTCCTTCATGTTTAGTTGTTTGAACTGACCTCTATAAGTTTGATGGTTTGCTTCTTTGAATTTTGTATCTCCTTCATAAATATTTCGAAGCTTGTCCCAAATCTCTTTAGCGGATTTACAATGTGCAACTTTCGTGAATACCGTATCACTGAGACCATTCAAAAGTGCATTTGTAGCATTGGAATTATTCTCACTGAGTTTTATTGCTTTGTCATTTGTTGGTGGAGTTGTTGGTGTTGTCTATCCATCTACAATTGATTGCCAAACTTGAAATCCTTGTGCCTGTATATATGTCTTCATCCTTATGCTCCAAAAATAATACTTTTTTTCATCAAACTGGAGTATTCCATTTTTATACAAGTCAGTAATTTCCATGGCCTACCTTTCAGTGGTTAAACTAATTTCTGAAGGAACCTGCTTTGAAACCAATTGCTGGATTATTGAGAGGGGCGGTAAATCAATAATAACATAATTATAATCATTTTTCTCCAAATAATACAAGTGCTATAATGAGAAATAAGAAATGAACAACCACACACATACATAGTACACCAGTGTTTTATGCGGAAACCCAAATCGGGAGAATGCTTTGTCTTATATGTCTTGAAGAATTACATTCATTGGAAGCACCAAATTCCTTTGTTTTCTAGTTGCAACTGGAAGGAGGCTCCAACCCCCTAGTTTCTCAGGATGCAACCTGAGGGAAGCTCCAACTCCCCAATTCTATGGATACAACCAGAAGGAGGCTACAACCCCTATGTTCTCCGGCTATAACTAGAAGGTGGCTACAACCACCTTTCCTTGACAGGTCCAACCACCCTGAAGTATAAGTAAAATGATGGAACCACTGTCAACCTGTCACTGTGAGATATACTTCCATACAATTGTATCAACCTATATCATTGACCTATATCCAATTTGTACAACTACCCTGTAATCAATCTGTACCTGAACTGAACATGTATCTACAAAATTACAACATATACATTACCTATAGTGATGCATCCCACGTATGTATGTGCCCTATCTGTTATGCATCCCACGTATGCCTTCTGAAACTAGGGTTTCCTTTCAATTGAAAACTTTTGACCCTCTGTAACTTCTTTCACATAGATCTATAACCTGTCACTTTACCCTGTGCATGCATCCTCATACATAAACTCTACTCAAGGAAAGTATGTCTCTCTCTAGTCATGTTCCATATAGGTATGTGTAATCATGAACAAGTATAATATCCCTCACATGATCTTAGTCATCAACCCCTTTCTGATATTCAACTTCTCAATACATCAATAGATACAAGATCTCAACCATGTACCATAAAAAATCTTAGCCATATGACAAGAAATACAAGATGTGCCTTAACAAGAAGTATCAATGATAAATATACCAATAGTGTATTTATGTAGATCTAACTTATATAGAATATCCAATGTAGCCACTAGTCTCTCTAGGGAGAATCCTCAAATCTCCATTTCCATTCCTCATGCATATATAAAAATCCAACTATTCATAGAAATAAGACATACCTTTTGAACCAATGGATGGATATGATGTATCTAAGCACTCTAGACCTTCCTGGGAGCTTGATATCATAATCTAGAACCTCTGCACCTTCATATTCTCAAGTTTCATAGATTTATCAACATGTACTCACCCTATACACAGCCAACTCGTGTACGTACTCACCCTATACACATACAACCTACGTACATACGCACCCTATACACAGACAACCCACGTACGCCTCAGAAATTAGGGTTTTCTGTGAATCTGATAATTTCTCTGTCAACCCTTCATGCTACCTCAGACGTTCGCCACTTCAAATGTATCAACAAGTATTTACAAGAAGCTTTACACAAGAAAATAGATATACAATATGTACAAGTGTGTTCTTAATGAGTGAGATTTGACTCTTATTTATATCTTCATGTAGAATTACACTTTCCTTATTTTAGGGATTTTTTATTTAAAATAAATTCTTTTGCAAAGCACTTTGATCCTTGGGGGATTCTATAAGACTCATGAGGGGTTATTCAACTTCATATGGTCATAACTCTCTAATCACGTGGATTTATGTGACGTTCCACATACCACCAGAAATGGCATGACAAGCAATATCCATCTAGGATAGTTTCACTGACAAATTCATTGTTATTCGTCTCATTATTCCATAATTAAGCATGGGTTCTCTCACTCCACAAAGCGTTTTCCCATGAGGGATTTCACCATAATGGGACCACTTTGGAGTTCATCCATATTTACTTTTTATCAACCATGAAAAAATGATAATGAGACATCTTTACATCAAACAATCTTGGGTCCATTACCCAAACCTTTGTTCTACGGGGCTTTCTTCAAGGGTTGACATCAATGACAACCAACCTTAACCAACATTCCCAACTTTCCCACCGCCTATAACTCGTCACCCAACCGAATAACCATCCTTTTTTCATATAAAAGGATCTATTGGGGTCTCATTCCAAAGCTAATCATAAGAACAATGGAACTCTACCCATTTAAATTTCCCCCCTTGCCCCAAGAATTTGCAGCCACATTGTGAGTTTTGAGCCAGAATTCACTATTCTTGCCTTTTTCCTCATTCATAAGCTTGTGTCATTTCCCTAGAGAGAATTGTGAGAGGAGAAAGATACGTGGAAGTGCAGTTCGATCTTGGTGAAGAGGAGACTGAACCAGGTTCGAGGAACAGTCGTCGATCTCATTGTAAGTAACTTTGTGATATTAATGAAAAGGAATACTTTTTCTATCCCAGATATGATGTGTTCAATCTTTATGTTTGATTTATATTTGATTATGTCATATAACCCACTAATTCATATATAAGATGCATGTTTGTAGTTCTTTTTTTTTCATTTTATGAATACAGGTTGGCCTTGGGAGGAGATTTGTAGTCGAGAAACAACCGAGCATAAAAGGATCGACACCAGATGCGGAGTTTAAGGTAGAGTTACTGGATATTTTTACCTTGTGTTTTATGAATGAATGTGGGGTGTATTTGGGGTAGTTGATAAAGAGTACGAGAATTTAAAGGGTTATCTCTTCCTACATGTTGAACCCTACTATAGTCCATAGGGGGGTTTTCCCACTATAGCATAATTGGTGACCATACTGGGGATACCTCTAGGGTTTTAGGGGATATTTTATGGGTGTTTTAATTGGTTTGATTACCTTTTTTGAGTTTCTGTAAGTTGCTGAGTCTTTAAAGGATTTTGGTCTTCCATACTAGTACTCCCTGCCTTGTCAGCCTGACTGTTAGTTTTATTTTTTTGATAAGTTGCAGAGGTGTACGCGTCCTGTAGTGGGTCTTCACACGTACATACACACCATACCTTTAGACAACCCATGTACATATGCAGGTTGCTTAAGTGTTAGTAGCGTGCCTGTGTCAAGAATACTTTTCCTTAAGAAGGGGCAGTCAACCTCTTCCTTGATTGACATATGACTTCTCAAGGGTTTCTTGATTTACTGGTCTCTGTTGTTATAGTCTTTAGCCTGGGTTTGACGTCAGTTTGCTTATCTTTTTAAAAAAAAGATTTCTTGTGTTTCCTAGATTTTTTAACTTATTTTTATCTTGAAATTTTAAGAGTGATCCATGAATCGTGTATTCATTAGTTTCTTTTAGAATCTTTTGTTACTTCTGCCTTTATTGGAAGAAAAGATAAAAAAAAAAACTTTGTTTGTTAGGTCTCTTTCTTTCTTTGCATTTGCTTCACATTGTTATTTGAAAAAGAAAAATAAATTAGCATAGTGTTGTGTTATCTTCTCATCTTAAAAGCATTTCAAAAGAAAATAAGAAAGATAATACTTATTTGCTAGTGTTCTTATAAGTTTCATTTTTTGCAAGAGTCTTAACACGCCTTAAAAAGAATGCTAATCGATCAGTTTCACTACCGCACCTCTTTTGAGTAAATCAAGCCTTAAAAAGAACGCTAATTAAAATCAATTAGACTTCATGTTTGTAGGGTCCATCAACTAGTCTAGACTAGAGCCTTGATTTAGGTTGGAGAGGAAACTCTTCAAGACTATAAAAAAAACATATGAGTCTGTTCTAGGGAGTGTAAAAAGTCTAGTAAACATGAAATTCATCCGGTATCGCCCTCTAACAAAGGGGCTAAACACGAGGTCACATGCGGAAAGGTAGCAGAGATAACGCCTCCAAAGTTGGACCAAGCATAACAGGGAATGCATATTGAGGACTTGTTGTGGGATACTGTTGGTTGCATTTTCCTACGTAGCTTCATGGATCTCGAATCCGTTCAAGGTCCTCATTTGTCTTTCGGACCAATGGCTTTCAATACCCTCGATAGGTTTCGGGCTTCTTACCCTGCTCATTGCGGTCCACCCAACTATCGATTGTACCTGCATGGTGACTGTTCGCGAGCTGGAAACTTAGTTTCCTTTATTCTAGGGACTTACATCGGTGACGGTGGGGGTATACCACGATACCTAGGGCATATGTCAGGCCACACTTTACAGAGTGTATCGAGAGGGTGCTTCCATGTTCGAGTTGCACTTGCACCGGTAAGTGGCTATAGTGTTGGCTGGCGTAACTGTTCTTCCTACTAGATAATAGTCTGCTTGATTTTCCTTTAGGATATTTTAGTGTGTGATGTGTGCTCCTTAGTTTTCCATAGTGATTTAGTCAGTCATTTCTTTGGGTCTCTGACCTAATTTGGTTTACCACCCACTCCGTCGATCGTGAGGACTTTTTAGTCTTCATCTTGGAAATGTGGAGCCACCTCTTTATAGGCATTGTTTTGATAACACTGGTTTGTCATAGTCAGTGTGTGAGACTTTTATGGACTTGAATGATCCCGCAAGGGGAGAACCTATGCATAAGATCTTCATGGATAAATTTCCTAACTGATCAGAATCTGGACCAGGGGTCAAATTTTAGCTCAAAAATCAACGTTCTCTGAATTGCCTCAAAATGAACGAGAGCGTAGCCCTCATCATTACGAACCCAACACAACTCGTTTTGTCTCAAACGGACGTCAGGAGCGAGAGATATCGCGATCTGTTCGAATCATCAAACAGGCAAAAAAACAGGATGTTAACTGTGCAGTCCGTACAGGCTGACGTGGTAGGGCTGTACGATGATGTGGCAGAGACCGTACGAACGTACGCTGATGTGGCATGTGGTGACATGGAAATTTTTTATTGGCAGATGTGGTCGAATCAGAGTGCGACACGTGGCATCATTTTGGTCAATGGTAAGGTGCCACGTGGCCCAATCATGGGCTGCCACGTGGCACCCCGTTATTGGCTATGGTTTGTTGTTTAAAATTGTATGGAGTCCACCGGACTCGACCCCGCGACCTCCACGCATTGTGTAAATCCTTTGCAAAGTCCACACTGCCAACGCCCCACCATAGTAGTTCTTACTATGTAACGGATTTAAATTTATTTAAGTTTGAATTAATGTTAAGTTGGAGGGGGGTCGGGCCGGGACTTAGCCCCAACCCATGATTGTATTGTGCATTACATACGACCATACCCTTTATTAAATGGTGCGCGGGGTTATTCAAATATTAAAGCCCATGGTTTTATGTGTGGTCGCATGTGACCATAACCAGGAGCACGGATTTTAGTTTGGGTTTTCAAACGGTTAACACATCCACCCTCCACTTGTCAAGCCCATATTTAACATTGGAACGGGGGCCTAAATTGGCATTGGGACGTGGTCACATGGCCCCCATGCACCCAACACCTCCGAGATTTGGGGGCTTAGTTCCCTAACTGTTCGACAAATTGGTGCATTTTGTGGAGATGCGTGCGGGTGCTGGGTTTAGGCATGGGAAACGCCCAGAAGCCAGGTTACGGATACACAGGTGCGTTTTGGCGAACCAGAGACAACAAGCTTGAAGGAGGAAAATGGCAGGAGGCCTAACTTCTTCATCTTTTGGCCAAATGAGGTGTCATAAAAGCCCAACTAGGGGTTTTTGGACATTCTGAATCCATTAGCACTATTTTCATAGCCATTTGAAGACTTCTTTTGCAGGTTTTTAACCATTGAAGTTTCAGGAAGCTCTAGGGAGCTTGAAGCCCTCATTGTTTGAGGTCATGCACAGATGAGCCTATGTTTGTTTTCTGTGATTGAATAATCATTTTTGACTAATTATTATTCTATGAACATTTTGGGATAGGTTTCAGATCCACTTGAAGACTTTTACAGGTGTTTTTGCCAAAGATAAGCTCAGGGAAGCTTAAGGCCGCATGTAGAAGAGGTCATGCCCAAATGAGCCATGATCAGTTTTCAGAGTTTTATTAGTCATTTTTGGGGGTTTTATGCATTCTAAACCCAATGGTGTAGTCAGTATTTCCATTGGAGTTGAGAAGCATATTTTAAAAGAATATTTGACAAACTAATACCAAAGAGCCTAGTCCATTGAAGGAGGCTCAAAGAGATGTAGCTCAGAGAGGGGTGAACTCCTTTATCATATTGTTATGGTTGTGAGTTTGATGGGTTATTTTCTGCTAGTGATGTTGCTATGTATTTGTTTAAAGCACATATTTAACCTTTAAAAAAAAACATTTCCTCACACATGAACATTGAAAAGAAGAAGCATGAACTTAACACATAAATTATCTTGCATATTTTAACACATGAAGCAAGGTCCCGTAAAGTTTATTTTATTGAAGTAGAGGGTGCTTTCATAGCATAACAAGTCAACCTTCTATTTTCAGATCAGATGGTATCAGAGCGTAGTTTGTTTTGTTCATGTATTTTCCATTGATAGCTTGAGATTTAGCTGTTGGTATTTGTGCAAGTTTTGTGTTGAATTTTGATATCTTGCAAGGATGGAGGAAGCTTAAAACATTGATAGTTCCCATACATCTTCATTATATAAGTTCTTTGACAAAGAGATGTTGAAGGAGTTGCTAACCATGAAATATATGGTACAAGAGTTGTGGGAAGATAGAGAAGATAGGATTGCTCTTGAAGAGCAGTTGATGGCCATGAAGGAGGAGAAGCACCAACTTCTTGAAAAGTTGCATGAGATGGAGACTCAACTCCATGAGGCAAAGGAAACCCTTACCAAGTACATGCATGAACATGAGATATGTAATGTTAGTTTATC